>JAHTLZ010001926.1:0-19902 GCA_023846285.1 Phrynocephalus versicolor
GCTACAGGTTCTCTATGCTCACTACCTAACTTAGAAACACCCCCTACCCTCTTTGTTTTACTTAGGTTGCACACTGTTTTCCTTTTGGGAGATTGCCATGGTAAAATTGGTATTGAACAGGTTTGCCTTCTCTGTCTTGCCTGCAATAAACATAGTTGGAAAACCCTTTTTTTTTGGTTGTTTTTAAATTCTTTAAGCATATTTTTAGCTTCAGCCATCCTTAGTGTCTCATTCCTGTTTGAGTTTTTCCTTGGTAATCCCCTGCCTTCCATTTTTTTTTTATTCTTGCCCCATTTAAATCTGAGATCCACTGGAAACTCCTTACGCTGCCACCCCTGTATATTTAGATGGCTTTCATTTTGTTTTCTCATAGGAATTGCTTCTGATTATATCTTCTTCAGCATTCATCATGGGACTTCTTTCATCTTGGATATTTCCGAGGAGAAGGTACTGGTGAAGGGATGATTATACTATGGGTCTGAGGTGGATTGCATTACTCTTAGCTAATTTTTAGCGGGGGGGGGGTTGGCAGTTGTCTTATCCTCAAATGCGAGTACAAGGATGTGTGAAATTTCTTTCCTTATTAGTACCAGCATGTGGTATTTTGTGTGTCATTCTCACAAAGTGTAGAGAATGAACCGAAATGCTTTCTTTTTTCTTTTTCTTCTAATGTTTAAACAAAGAAGAATAAAGAAAGAAATTTCCTTAACTAATAAGGAAAGAAATTTCCTGTAAATAACTCTATGGCACAAATAATCTAAATTATACAAAGCCAAATGGTTGTGTTTTGTTGCATGGACTTCAAAACTGTGGAAGCAATAAAGGGGTTGTTATATATTTTTAACCCCCTGTGTTTGGTGTTTTTCACTTTCTGTTCTCATGCAAAGTGCGCAAAAGTTCTGCAGCTTAATGCTCTTTCAAGTGAATCCTGAATGAGAATGACCACTATCTTACAGCAGATTTGAGGCATTTATTTTGAAAAGATTTTTTTTCAGTCACATGGTAGTGTGTCCAAACAGGCACTTTACCTGTCCTCTCATCCTTAGTGATGGGTGTTCATGGATGCTTGTCCCTTTAATGTCCACAGCAGAGTCGCTGTTTAAAGGTGTCTCTGTAAGCCTTGGAGAAAAGTACAGCACCCAGTGGTGGTTCCAAGAAAAAAGCACAAAGACAAGTGAAAGTGGGCATGGTTGCCTCTTTCTGAATGAAAAGGTGATGCGCCCTTAGGACACCAAAAAAAGGAGTGCCTATAACTGTGGGGAAAAGTGCCCAAAAGCAAGCATGGGATGATGGCCAAAGATGCCATCCTGTGCATGAATTCTAACAATCCCAAAAAGATTACTGTATCTTCTACCTTCTCCATATCAATCTTGCAACTGTAATATTTCTTTGCAGTTTGTCATTTCCTCCCCAACTCCCAACTCCCAAATGTCTGAGAAATCCTGCAAGATCTCCCCTGAAATTTCTCCAGGAAAAAAAAATGCATATAGGGAAAACGTGCTATGAGGAACGGTGAGTGGCCCCCCTTGATATATCTCTGGCAGCAAGAAGCTGTAAGTTCTACTTCCTTATAACCATATAAGGACCTGCGAGCCCACAACCACATTTCAGTGAAAGCCAGATGATAAGTTACATCTCATTAAGGATATTTTTAAAAGGTCAGGAGGTACAATCAGACAGGAAAGCTACAAAATAATTAAGAGATATAGTAGAAAGAAAGCAAATGCATTTACATTTAGATTGTTTTTTTTTTTTTGTCAACACAATATGGTTGAAATTGGTCAATATTTATAGATACTCCAGACTTACACATAATGAACTAGTGAATTAACTAGTGAAGACATATATTTTAAAGTAGTTCAAACTACATTTCTTTACATTGCTAATTCATGGCATGCTGCATGAACAACAGCAACACATTGGTTGAGTTTTGGCCGTATTTTCACTGACATTTAATGCAAAACCCTATTCCGGCATTCACATACTAGTTTGGAGGCCAATATGCATGGTCACAAGAGACGGGCACAAATCAGAAAAAAGTTGATTCATTTTGATATGTGATTCATCAATGTTGACAATTCATGAATAAAAAATTACATTTTTTCTTACAAATTGACAAATCAATTCCTTGACTTATGTCTGCATTTAAAACCCAATAAAACAGCCCCCAAGCTCCTAGAGACACAATTTTTTTCAGAGAAGCATCGCTCGACTCTCCCCTACAAAATCTGCAAGTTTGGTGAAATGTGTGTTCTGCGTGTTTGAGTTATGGAACACGAAACAGACCACCCCCAGAAGTACCGCCCAAAGCACCAAGAAACACCGAACTTGTAAAGTAGCTTATCAAAACTCTAGTCAAGCATTCCTCCAAGGTTGGTGAAGATTTGTGAAGACCCCAGACAGAGTAGCCTTGTTGCTAGATGGTGCGGTATATAAGTCCAATAAATAAATAAATAAATAAATAAATAAATAAATAAATAAATAAATAAATAAACCACTGGACTGGGGACATCCAATCCTTCCCAAATTTGGAGACAAGAAGGGTCATAGTAAGCTTCCCTGCAAAATTGGTGTCCCTAGGTGTCTTGGAGGCCATTTTATAGGGGTTTAAATTAAAAATGAATTCATGAATCAATTTGTTAGGGGGGAAATGTAAAATCATTTTTTTATTTGTTGACCTTGATGAATCCTGAATCAAAATGAATCACAATTTTTCTAATTTAGGCCCCTCCCAAACTTAGCATTCTATGATTGTATAATAGAGTGGGTATTGTTATATAACATTTCTTTCATTCTTTTACTATTATTATAATCACCTATTATAATCACCTAAAAGATGGAATTGTTTCTTAGTGCTGTTACTGAAATAGGATTTTGGTAGGCTCATTTCAATGTATATGTGAATGTAAGTGTTTACATACCCACCCACCCGCAAAGAGAGAGAGACAGAGCTTTTAATGCAGTAAAATATCAGGGAAAATAACACTTCTGGCAAAATGTTCTGTGTAAATCTTACCACTGAAACCAGAAAAAGCTACTAAAGCTACTAATTCTTACAGTCTACACCCCACTGAAATGAACAGTATTGTCCTATTAGGTAACAGTAAGGGTCAACCAAGATTAACAGGCTACCATTAATGTCAGCCTTGGAGGCCTCACTCTTCTCTGACAGTAATCCTATTAATATTATCTGTAATTAACAACTCTTTAGAGGATTCTGGAATAAATATTCAGGAATACATTGAAATGTCCTGTATGAATCCCACTTTAAATCTTTCTGGTGAATGAACATGTTCACCCTAGGAAAGCCACTTTGATGGTATTTGCACATTAAAAAGAGCAGCAGTGAGTAGGTAGACAGAGACAGATCTTTCCCATTACTTTATTCAAAGGTGGAGAAAAGGGACACAAAATTAGATATGAGAGAATATGCCCTTTTTGCAATTAAACCTACTTAATGTATGTATAGTTACGGATGTAAAAGAATCGCAGACTTGATTTTTGCATAAACATACCAGTTGCACATCTGTTAAGCCAAAAAGTAAAGTTCTGCCCCTAAATGTAGCATTTTTAGAATGTTGCTTCCTGGTTCGGCTCAGAAATAAATAAATAAACTGTACAAAATGGCAACCAATCCAGGCCCTTGTATTGCATCATGCCTTGCACTGGAGGGCTGTGCCTGAAAAAGGAGGGAACTGAAGGAAGTCAGAGAAATTGTGTTAATAGAGTTGCTGGCAAGCTGTTTCTGGCCAAGATCCCAACAGGAAGAAAGGAAGCTTATAGGAGGGCCACTATATATATATATATATATATATATATATATACCAGAGAAATAAGAGCAACAAAAAGGAACTATACTGAAAAGTTAAAGAACCAGCTTTCAACAAATGAATCAGCAAATATGTGGAAAACTCTTAAAACCATTACTGGTCATAGTAAACCTCCTCTCCAGGTTGAAGGAAATCATCAACTGGTGAATGAGTTGAATATGTTTTACTGCAGGTTTGAGAGGAAACCGCAGCTATCTATTCCTACAATTTCCATCTCAGATTTAACAACAACTGAGCCTGTGGAAATTTACCCCATGTCATCGGGTCCTCCATTTTTGGTAATCACAGAGAAGGAGGTGCAAAGTCTGTTTTACAGACAGAAGTTAAGGAAAGCACCAGGTCCAGATCACTTCTTCTTGTTTAAGAGTTTGTGCTGAACAACTGGCTCCTATTTTTACCCGCATCTTTAATAGATCACTGGAGATGTGTTATGTTCCTTCTTGCTTCAAACATTCCTTGATTATTCCAGTACCAAAAAAACTTCTGTCAAGGAACTGAATGATTATAGACCAGTTGCTTTAACTTCCATGGTCATGAAAACATTTGAGAGACTAGTGTTGGCTCACCTGAAATCTATCACAGATTTGTCATTAGATCCATTGCAATTTGCTTATCATGCAAATAGATCAATATATGATGATGCTATTAATATTTCCTTACGTTATGTATTGCAACATCTTGAATCTCCCAAATCTTATGCAAGGCTTCTTTTTGTTGATTTTATTGTAGTTCTGCATTTAACACTATTATTCCGGATATCCTTATGACTAAATTAAAACAGCTGGCTGTACCTGATCACATTTGTAAATGGATTGTAAGCTTCCTAACAGACAGAAAGCAACAGGTGAAGTTAGGTAAAAACTATATCAGATAATAGCAAGGTTAGCACAGGAGCCCCTCAGGGTTGTGTGCTTTCTCCATTTCTTTTGCCCACCCCCCAGAAGAAATAAAGACACAAGACAAAGTTTATGGAGTTAATATGGGCCGCAATTTATTTATAACATTATTTAACTGTAAATAAGAACTTCAAATTAAAGAGGGCCTGTGCCGTGGGGCAAGTGGTGGATAATTGTATGTTACAATTCATCAGCACCTCTGCTTGATAATAAGAGATTAAACTGGCATGAAAGAATAATGCCTTTGGTAAGATGCCAAACAGTAACAACACCATCTTACCTTCAATTCTCATGAACACTGGCAGCCCTCATTACCTAACGGAGGCTCCTCTTTAACAATCAGAATTGACCTCCTAGCTTAAATTTTTATCCATGAGGGCTGCCAACACCAAACAGGAGCTGTATAACAGAGGTGCCTACTTAAATAACAAAATGGCTTGCCCTAACCGCCAATTGCGACCGATAAAGGAACTATTTAATATCACCCCACCGCGTCACGCAGATGATGGGATGGGTGAAAAAACGCTGCCGCTCTACGGCCAATTTGAGCAACGGCCAAATTCCCATCCAGCCCCGAAGCGACCAGTTAGACTCATCATCCACACTATAGGGTGAGAGGGAGGAGAGCTGTCAAACTAGTGCTGGCTGCAGGCGGGGAGCGTATGGAGCCTTAAATAGGCTGCTCCCTGCCACGCAACCAGCGTACGGGTGCCGGACTTTGTGCCCACCCCCTTCTTCGAGGTGGCAAAGAAGCCCCGCCGAAGACAAGGGCTTCGAGCAGAGCCTCCATTTTCCTTATATACCAATGATTGTACCTCAAAGGATTCCTCTGTTAAAATAGTGAAGTTTGCAGATGACACTACAGTGATTGGCTTCATTTGAGACAATGATGAATCTGCCTATAGGTGAGAGATTGAACAACTAGTTTTATGGTGTACTCAAAATAATCTTGAATTAAACACATGCAAAACTGTTGAAATTGTGGTGGATTTTAGGAGGACTTACTCTATACAACCACCTCTTATAATATCAAATAACTTAATGTTGATAGTGGAGTCCTTTAAGTTTTTAGGTATTATTATATCTCAAGATTTAAAATGGTCATCTAATATTAAAAGTATTATTAAGAAAGCACAACAAAGAATGCTTTTTCTGTGTCAATTTAGGAAGCTCAGACTGCCAAAAAAAACTGTTGGTTCAATTTTATAGAGGTGTTATTGAATCTATCACCTGTTCCTGTATAACTGTCTGGTTTAGTTCTGAGACTAAGCAGGACAGATATAGACTTCAATGGATAATTGGAACTGCAGAAAAAATATTGCTATTAATTTGCCATCTATTGTGGAATTGTATACTACACAAGCTAAAAAGAGGGTAATGAAAATATATACAGATTCCACACATTCTGGACATAATCTGTTTCAATTGTTACCCTCAGGGCAACGTTTTAGGGCATTGCATACTAGGACAACTAGATATAAAGATAGTTTCTTTTCAAGTGCTATCAAACAGTTGAATAATTAATTTTTACTTCTTTTATTCCTTTTAAAATAATAGGTTATATTGTGTTGTCGTACTGTGTTTTTATTGTTGAATATATGATTCTTATATTTCCTTCTTATATATGTAGAGCATTTTTTACCAAAACAAATTCTGGTTGTGTCCAACCACACTTGGCCAATAAAAGGATTCTGATTCTGATTCTAGTTATCATATTGTGATGAGGGATTAAGAAGTTTCAATGCAATCAAGGGTAGCAGCGATCCTGTGTCGTTGATGGGTGTTGTTAGCTATTCTATTGTGTGAACTGATCATTGCTGCTTATGGGTGGGTGGGAATTATTGAGCTTTTTCATTTTGGACTCTGTAGTTTGCAGTCCTGGAAGCCAGGCTTTGTTGATTTTTAGACTTTCTTGTTTTTGTTGAAACTGTGCTTATGTTTGTGGATTTCAGTGGCTTCCCTGTGTAGTTTGACGTAGTGTTTGGTAGGGTTGTCCAGTACCTCTGTGTCCTGGAAGAGGATTTCCTGTCCAGTTTGTTTCAGGGTGTGTTCAGCTACTGCTGATGTTTCTGGTTGTTTTAGTCTGCAATCTTTTTTATATTCTTTGATTCTGGTCTGGTTGCTGTGCTTCGTTGTCCCGATATATACCTGGCCACAACTACAAGGTATCCAGTATGCTAGTGCAGTAGCAAGTGGATTCCTTTTTTCCTTCGCTGACCATACCATCTGTTGTATTTTGGTGGTTTGTCTAAATACTGTTTGTAGGTTGTGTTTTCTCAACACTTTGTCCATGTGGTCCATGACTCCTTTTATGTTTGGCAGAAATTCTTTGTTTGTTGGGGGCTGTTTTTGTTCTTCAGCTTGGTATTGCTTTTTCGGTTTGATGGCTCTTTTGATTTTGTTCCTGGAATAGCCATTTGTCTGTAGGGACCAGTTCAGGTGGCTGAGTTCAGTGTTGAGGAAATCAGCTTCACAATTTCAGTTTGCACAGTCTACAAGTGTTTTGATTATGCCTCTTTTTTGTTGAGGGTCATAGTTGGAATTTTTTATGTGTGGGTGGGTTTTCTGTAGACCTTGTGTCCTAATTGGAGGCCCAGTTTGCATATGATCACAACATCTAACAAGGGAGTTTCCCCTCTATTTTTCCATGGTGAATTATATATTTGGGTGGATATTGTTGAGGTAGTTTAGAAAATCTTCCAGTTTATCTTCACCATGGCTCCAAAATATGAATGTGTCATCTACGTATCAGAACCAGTCTGTGGGTGCAAAGGGTGCCACATCCAGAGCTTGTTTTTCAAAAAATGTTCAAAATGAAGTGGCTAACATACATAGAAGCAAATGCAAGAATTAAAAATATGCCTGTATAAATTAGAGTGACAACACGCAGTCATTGAAAGAATAATTAGCTCACTAAAATCAGCATCAATGTAAAAATAATAGTCAAAAATGCAAAAAATAAATCAGCTTGAAAAACATTTTTGAAATAAAACCCATAATTTATTTTATTTTATTTTATTTGAGTATTCTTTACCCTGCCTTTCTCCTTGGAAAAGGACTCAAGGCAGATTAGAGTAAGGAGGGACAATGTAAAATCCAGTACATTTAAGACATATTCAAGTTTGAGAACATGGAATTGAGGGGCATCTCGCAGCAATGAGGCAACATTAAAGTTAAAAGAGGATGCAAGCAGTTAAAGAAAAGAGTAAAAATTTTATTATGAAGGATGGTGATAACATTGAAAACACTGGTGTATTTATGAAGTCAGTCAATGCAATCATGTGTGGTGGGTGTTTTAAAACAATCCTTCCCTAAGCGGCCAAGACTCAATCTCATCTAAAGCCTGCCCTTTGATCCTTGCTTGCCCAAAGGATACAACCACATCCACCCCTATGAGAATCAGATTGAGTGCTACCCTTGGTAAAAGTAAGGATGACTTCACCACCCACCTGATCCTCCCCTGGCTGACATCTGCCCACTGAAAGAGAAGCCACGGGATGCCAAGCTGTCAAAATCACAGCTGACAGTTGACTGAGGGGCTTTTCCCCCAGCCCAGCAAAAGAGGGAAGCTCTTCCCCTGCTTTGCTGAGTTGGGGCAGGGTTCTCGTACAAATGCCTCGAAGAACTATTAGTGAATTTTTTTCATTAATCAAACAAACAAAAACAAAAACAAACCCTTGCCTTTTTCGCAACTGGGAATGCCCCTATACTGGCAGAATTGCTTTCACAATTAAAGTGTTTCATTGTTCAAGGTGTTCGTAATTCAAGGCATTACTGTATTTAGTTAATTATCTGTAACCAATCTTTCTTCTGTAGTGTAACTCAGGATAGTACAAACAGGATCTTCTGGAAGCCCTCTACTAACCAATCTAAGTACCACTCATTAGTACCACTTGATTTTGACAGCCCCCATACTGACAATACTGGCAACTGATATTGGCCAAATCCAGATCTAGTTTCAGCTCATTCCCATGCTGCATAAATGATTATTTCTCCTTCTCCACTGGGTAAGCTCACATGTTAATTTAAATATGCATTTCTTCCTCCTAGAATATTACTACTCATGGCTAATTACAACACAAAAGCAGGCTAATTTGCCAAACGTGAATTGAGTCTCATTCTCATGTTAGATTAAAGAGACCAGCTTTACCTCTTAAGGGAGCATGGCTTATAATGAGGAGTAGACTGTATTGTCTAGTTTGGCCCCAGTAGATACAATCACTTCATAGTTTGTCTTGGACATTCATTATGTGAATAGTGTGTGTGTTGGGGTGGGGGGAGGATTAGAAACAATTTCTTGCTTATCACTCTGTTCCAATCAACACTCCTTTCTCCCAGGTGTGCCTTTTGTACAATCTACTTATTTCCATTGTGCAGTTTAATGAACTCAATTTCCCTATGAATAAGCTTGTTCAAACAATACAGATGAATAATCTGAATAGCAAAGACATTTTTTGTTTGCCATTGGATATATAAATTATTTGGTGGGACTAAATGGGAACACTTTACCAAACTGATTGCTTTGTAGAAGCTGCACTGCAGTGCTTACGTGAGCAGTGATAATGAATATTCTATTAAAATATATCACACTTCTGGATAGGAAGTTAACTATGGCCACTTATGGTTACAATTGTCAGTTTTTTCCTACTTCCTAAGAGTCAAACTAAAGCTGTGATTACACAATCAAATATGGCAGAATTTGCTTTGCTTATAAAACAGATGATATCATTTTTTTTTACTATTCACATGGCACAGAGACCAATTCAAATCATCCCAACCCTTTTTGTTTCCAAAACATGGTGTGTGTGTGTGGGTGGGTGGGTGATATAGGCAGCTGGGCTGGGATGTTTAGGGACCTTAGGAATACCCCCACCCCATGATTTGTCATCGGGTGTCCCTAAAACAACATAACATTATCCACCGACACACCGTCCCCACAAATGACCACATGGGGAAACGTTCAAACAAATCATATATATGATCACACTCAAATGCCCCCATCTTAGTAGAGACCAACCAGCCCACAGGGCATGGTCCTCATCTTTGGGTGATGAAGGAGGAAAGGGGAAGGCTAGAGGCCACACAGCAGCAGGTCCTGACAGCAGATAACTGAAAAGCCGTGAAGGCCACCTCTAACCTATATCTATCTACAGTGTAAGGACTGGAAGACAAAAAAGAGCTTATGTCACTAACCAGATTGCGGTGCCCCAAAATCAGCAAGCAGAACTATTTTGAATAGTCTGTGAGCTGACTGAGAAAGATCACAGGGTAAGGCCTCCGATTAGCATTATCGGTGATCAATCCACAGCATTCTTTAAATCCAAGGTGGAGGCCATCCCCCAGGACATGGACAGTCAACTTTCTATAGTGGATTTGATTCAGAACTCCAGCACACCACCTTGTCTCAGTTTCAGTCTGTGACATCCCCAGAGGTGGTGTTATGCCACCACGATCTCCTTGGACCCTTGTCCAGCCTGACTTATAAAAGCTGCCAACCAAGCCAACTACCATGGAACAGGCCACTGCCATTATTAATGGTTGTTTCCCTGAGGGTCGGGTCACTAAATCTGAATTGGTTTTCATGTCACACACAGTTTGAACATTCTTCTCTCCTCTGAAAGCAGTGTATGTGCTCTCTTCAAAACCATTTCCACCACACTCTGAAAGCATGTTTCTCTTTGCCCTCCATTCAAAGTGAACATTATCTGAGTGGTGGAGTGCCTCCAACTAGCCTGCATCATGCAGTTTGAATGCTGGCCCTGGGGAATGGAAGAACAGGAGTGGTACACTGGGGATTTGAAATGCACAGAGATGACCTCTGGTTTGACAACCAGAACCAGTGCATGTGTTGAGCATCCACATTTTCTCCTTTGACCCATCCCAAAGAAGTCCTCAAATGTGGACAGCTTTAAATTCAAGTGTCAACATTGTTTCTCCTAGCTTATGCAGGCATCTGATGGGGAAGGGAGGCATTACACATTTCTGTCCAAGCACATTGACTCTAGTATCACCCAGGGCTAATTGAGCTTGACAGGTGGAGCCTGGAACATCAAGTGACAAAGTAAAAATGACAAGCAGTGGCAGCATCTTCATAACAGTTGAAAGGGCAGAGAACAGAAACAGCTGTTGTCACTGTTACCTCCCTTGGTAGAAGAGGCATTTCATGCAGTGAAGGACAGCCACTGGCATAAAAGTTGTATCTGAACTGGGCCCTTAACACTTGCTTAAATCTCCCCTTTGCCCCCAGATCTAAATGTAGCTGATGTTCATACTATTTTCACCATCAGCAAAATATTGTGGCTTTCACTGGAGATATCACTGTCTTCTAAATATGAACACTTGATTAATTAGATCTTGCAGACTTATACCAAATGGCCTGGACTTTCCCCTCCCACAAACATTTGTGCAGACTAAATGTTAGCTATCCAGTGGCTTAAGGCACAAGTTATCCAATGTTAATTTCAGTTGAAGCCAAGGATCAAAATGCAGGGTTTTAATTGTCTATTTGAAGAGGAAAATGTATTTAGTCATGTATATTTTTGAAAGAAACTACATTTTCCAAGTAATCATTTGAACTAGGGTTTCTTTCATAGTGGATAAAGAGGGTAAATGGCTTCTGAGACTGACTTCTAACCATTTAACCACTAGCAGTAACAACCACAGCTGTTAGACTATTAAAACCCCTAAAACTTGAATTCCAAGCAAGAATAAAAAAGTAAAACAAAAACAAAAAAGACAAAAAAAACATGTGGCACCTTAAAGACTATTATATTTTAATGTAAGCTTTTGTGTCCATGGAAGCTTACATTAAACTATAATGGTTAGTCTTTAAGGTGTCACATTTTTTTGTCTTTTGTTTTATTTTGGTTTCTCTTATTATTTTTCCCTGGAATTCTTTCACAGGGAAACCTAACACTAGAGTAACTCAAATCTAGATCAGCCCATTGAAGAGTACAGTAGACAACTGCATCCACCTTCTGGCCCCACTCCTCTAAGCTATCAATTCACCTTCACCAGCTCTGGTCAGTGGAGTAGCATAATGCAGAGTGGACCTAACTTCCTTCAAATCCACCACCAAATTATTTAAGCTACACAATTAGGGTGTGTGTGGTTTTTTTTTTTTTTTCCCAATCTGAAGGGAAAGGCACTTGGGTATTCTACGATAGGAAACACCATCACAGCTCAGTTTAAATATGAATAAAGCAAGGCAAAACAAAGTGTTCTTCTTATATACCACCCCATAGCACTTCAAGTAGTCTCTGGGCAGTCTACAGTTTATTTACAGTATGCAGGCTACACAATGCCCCCCCCACCAAGCTGGGTACTCATTTAACAGACCTCAAAAGGATGGAAGGCTGAGTCAACCTTGAGCCTGCTACCTGGGATTGAATCCCAGGCCGTGAGTGTCAAGCCCCGCACACAGAGCACACACACAAACAGGGTTCAGTTCTTTGCCAAGATCTTTAGTGGAAAGCCAGGCAAGTTCAAGTCCGTTGCTAACAATCAAGTGCCAGATAAATAACAGAATTCAACTCCCAGCAATTAACAGTCCAAGTCAAAACCAGAATATCTCACGGAAACCTGATGCCAAACCCAAGGGAACAGATCAAGCTGTGGCCCAGGAAGCCAGTCCAAAATCAGGAAACAAAGCCAAGGTCTCAGACAGGAAAGTGGTTGCAAGTTCAAATGACGTGTTGCTCCCACAGAGAGCTCAAGGTGAGCTTACCAGCTTTATCTCAAAACAGGGAACACACCCTCACTCCTGGAAAGGCTTCTGCTAGTACTCAGGGCTTGCTGCCCTGATTCCCCATCTAGCATCAAAGACCCTTTCCCTAGCTCTCCTGGTAGCACGTCTTTGCAGAATCCTGCTCATAGCCCTTCTGGGGAGAGAAGATATGTTTTCAGCTGAGTCATCAGACCCAGCTGCTTGCTGACTTGAGCTGCAAGGCTCCTCTAGCAGCTCTTCACCATTTAACCCCTCAGAGTCAGGTTCTGTGACAGGCAGGGTCCTGGCAGTGAGCACAGTTTTAGCTGCAGTACAGGCATTTAACCACTGCACCACAAGACTCTTATTAAGTTGGATATGACATAGGAGGTGTTACTGGCATGCAGCTTCCATTAATGTTAGCAAGTGTAGTCAGTAAGGCCTAGATGCCTTTACGCCAATCACAGTTTCTTTTTCTCTCTACTCTTTTATTTCCCCCCTCCTTTCTTGTATAAGGCTTGTCGCCATGAAGAAGAACAAACTTTTATGTCATCAGCGCTAAAATGTTTAGGACTGAGTCCCACAACACCACAATCAGTCTACTCCACTGCAGCAGCTAGAATAGGAAAAACTGCATCCAATCAGGTGGGGCTAATAGTGCTGTACAATTAATGGTTTTCGGATATATGTAGAGTTACAGAAAAACAAACCCATAAAATGCAATGAACAAACAAATAGCAATTTAGAGCAATTTAGAGTAGGACTCATTAGTATCCATGATTTCACTTATCAGATCTCTCAAAATATTAAAAATATTAAAAATTTAAAAATTAAAAAAAAGTCAGATATATTACCAGACCTGGCCACTAGAGGGAGACAGAGAACAATACTGTAAATTCCTGTTGGTGAAGAATGCATGGCATGGTATTTTGAGCCCTTTAATAACTAGTTCTGGTAGTGCCTTTGAAATTACTTTTTCTGTTATTTTCTTTTTAAAATTTTATTTTACCAAGCTATGTATACAGAGTTTGCTACTATCTGAGATTTTCAGCATCTGCCAGGGAGGTTATTATCAATCCCCCATGGATATGAGGCCCTACTGTAAAATTAAATATTTTATGTAAAATTAAATATTTAAACCCTACAAGCATTGATTTATTTTGATATGTTTAAACACTAGTTTTCATGGGTGTTGTGTGATACATGCTCAAAATAATATTTTCTTAAGTGTAAATTGTTTTAACTCTCAATTGATCAATACTTCTATACAAGTAAAGGTATGGAATGGAATTCTAGCTCTTTTAAAGCTTCCCCACTTACTGATAATTATTTATATTTATATTATTAGTTTTAGAGGGTTTTTAGATTTTTGTATAGCCATTGATTTATTTTGTTTTGTACTGCAAATCACCCAGAGTCCCCTCTGGGGAGATTATCAGTGACAAACTGAAATAAATAAATTTGTAAAGAGGTGTATATATATATATATATACATTTACTCAATTTCATGCAAGAAGAAACTGCAAAAACAAAAAACAAACAAACAAAAAAACCCTGACATATGAAACTGGACTGTCTTTTTGGTATGTATCAACTTGAGTATTCACACTCAGAAAAATGAGTTTTAAAAGAAATATAAACTATGTGAAAGTATGGCATTATCTGCCTAGTTTCATGGCCCTTTAGGAATTAAAAATATTGAATGGAGTTTTTATTTGAAAAGTCAACAGCCTCTCTGTGTTTGTTGTGTGTGTGTGTGTGTTTCTTTCCCAAAGGCTAAAAGATTCCAGTTTTACCTAGATGCATTTTGCACAGTTGCAAAGAGAAAAAGAGCTTTCTCTGTGTCTGTGTCTGTGTCTATTTTCCTGAAACCAAGGAATTATGTCAACATCACATTCATGATTCAACGGAATCTTGACATTATGATATGCTTGCTAATCTACTCTTTCCTGAACTGGATGCTAGAATCCTGTGTAAACCTAGCCATAGAAGACCATTTAGCTCCACACACTTGGGCTGCTACTGCACTTCCTTGAGCAGCCGCTTTTTATTTTGCATTGCCTTATCTCCGCACGTGGTCACGTGGTCGCTACAGCGGTTCAGCAGTCCACACTTCAGCGGTTGCTTAGCAATCGGTTTCCCCGTTCACACTTGGCTGAACTGCTTTAAACTATAACAGGGAAATGGCAGAAACAGGGGTGGGGGGAAACTGAAAAAGGCAGCATAGTATGTCTGCAAATACAACCAAATTACTTTAAAAGGGGGTGCAGGAACCGATTTTTAAAAACACCACCCGCAGTGGCTGTCTCAAGAAAAACCGACACAGCAGTCAAAAATGGGTGTGGCCAAGGGGGCTCTTCAGAAAAAGCGATTTGAAAAGCAGACAGTGATTTTTAAGGCAATTTGTCTTTAAGGAAAAGGTGTTTCAAATCTAAAGTGCGGTAGTGGTCTTGTGAAGTAAATCAGGGATTAAAACACCATCTGATATATATATATATATTGTGGGGGGGGGGGTGTTTGAGCAAGTCTAGAAGACTAAGGGCCTTTTCACACGACCCCTAAAATCTGCGGCAAATGGCTCCCAGATCCGGAGCTTAAAATTGTTTCCCCACCAGCTCTGGAGTTTACAAAAAATTAAGTGCGACCATGCCCACCTAAGCATGTCCCAGTGCACTTTTCAAGTACCTGGTCTCCGGAGCTGAAAAATTTCTGATGCGGATGTAAAGTAGTGAGTGCCGGGCTCTCCTCACCTCGTGTTTGGTTTTTTTCTCCTGCCTCCCCTTTAAGAGATAGGAATCATGACGACTACAGGGCTCGGGGCAGCTTCCACTGGCAGATGGAGGTGAGCCTACGTTTTTTCTCCCTTTTTTTCTCCCTCCCCTCACGCAGACAGGAGCAAGGAAGTGCGGAGGGGGTGGGAACACAGGAAGGGCGACGAACCCCCAAGATCTCTGGTTCGAATTGAAGTGGCCAGTGGATCTTAGGGGTTGTGTAAAAGCGCCCTAAGTACACTTTCTCTCTGGTGATTTTTTTTTTCTGCTAGAAATATTACCCATCCTCCCTTGCATATGCACTGATTGCAGTACATTGAGACAGGTTTGAAAGCAATCTACCTTTCCCAATTCTGTTTGTTTCCAGAATGAATGCGAAATGTTAACTATATCCTGAGGGCAATTCTTCTGAAGAATCAGTAGGATATATGTAAGGAGTTATGTCCAAAGAAGATTCCTTAGGAAGAAGGGCTCTTTAGTGCCACTGAACCTAGTTCCTTGTTAATGATGGCGCTTTTTATCTCCCTTATGTAGAGCTCATTTATGAGTCTTGACTACAGGGCTGAGCAGTTTCTCTGAAGTAAATGGGGGAGCATTTAAGGACAGAATTGCACATCCCCTTTTGCTAAGTATTTATTTCCACATATATCAGCTTCCAATCCTTACATTAATATTTGGCAAGCATGTGATGAGGAGAACCGCAAGCACATATTTAATATTACTTTCTTCGTCCTTTATTTCTCAAGTTTAATGATGTCAAAATGTGAGATGTGTTCGTCATTTAGGAAAACAGCTATCTAAATACTAATTATTATGTAGCAGCTGTTCTTCAATTATTCAGAGCAACCATGCTTCCCCTCTGCACAGCTCTCAGCCAAACTGGACCTCCTTGCTCACTCTCCTCTCTTGATTCAAAATCTGAAACCTTTAAAACAAAGACTATCCACCCAGATGAGTTTTTAAAAGCTTTGTTGACAAAAGGCTTAAATCAGCTCTAACAGTTGAATTTGGCAGGAGTTCACAGAGGAAATAGCTGTGTTCTTGGGGACTGTGAAAGAAAATATGTTCCTGAATTTCTCATTCTGTAGCCTGAAGCTGAAAGCTCTTGTAAGTGTGATGTTTTGGACAGAACCATGTGGAAATCTCTTCAGGACTGAATTAACATTGCATTTTTGTAGATGGTATTGTAAAGCTGACAAGGAAAAGAAAAAGATTAGCTTTATCCATTCAAATTAAGTTGGGAGAATGCATGAAACTACTTCCCTTGAGATAGTGCTGGTGAACAGAGGTGCAAGTTTCATACTGAATGGACTTCCATCCCTATAGTTCAGCAGGAACTCCCCAAGCCAAATTATGGGAGTGAAAGTAGCACCGAAAACATGAGGCAGAGTAGCTCTTTTAATCTCATTCATAAGTAAAGAGAAACCTCCAGAGCAGCTCCACTAAGGTTGATCTCCAGAGACCGGCTGAAATTCTATTGCACTGCTGAAGATGCTCATGAAATAGCAGTTAGTTTCAGCCAATACCAGCTATTCATATTCAGACATCATATGTGATTCACTGGTATAACACATCCACAATGAGGCTTCTTCTGCATAGTCAAAACATTCTTCTGGATGACAGCTGCAAAGCTATTGTCAAAGATTATGTTATAAAGCCATTTGAAGCTTGAGACCTAGATGCTGAACCAAAACCTGATCTGTGCAAAATGGTTGAAATTCTGTTGCGCTGCTACCCAAAAGGCACAATTTCCAGTTCTGATTAGCGATAGGTAGGAATCTGAAAAATGACAATTTTGATCATAATTCACCAACACTGATGAAGCATAAATCACAAAGCAATTATTATTTTTCCTGACAACCTGACAAATTGATATGTTGGTTTTTCTCAAATTTAGAAACCTCATAAAATAGCCTTCAAGAACCTAGAGACACCAAAATTACAGAGTAGCTTCCCCAATCCCTGCATGTTTGGTGAAGTTTGAGTTTTAGATGTCTTAGTTAATCACCCCCAAGAGCCCCCACTCAGGAAAGTTACATAGGCTGCAGATGTCAAGGCCTTCCAAAAAGGGTGAAAAAGAGGTTGTTGAATCACAAAATCAAAAATCACTAAAAAGTCATCAGTTTGTATTCATAATTGACAAACTAACAATTGTGAATTTTGCAATTATTTTCTAAATCTGTCCTCATCTCTCATTCTAGTCAACTGTCTTAAAGCTGTAGTCCAAATTGATCAACATTTCTGACTATTCTTCGGAAGCAGCATCATTGATAGTGTATCAGCATTGGATGATGTCTCAATGAGGATAAATTGCATCAGTAAACAACTTATTTTTTTCAGAGGCTGATGTAGGAGCATGGTTAGTAGGACAACCTGTACATTAGTATTTGTGAGCTGATAGTGCTATATAGTAAAGGGCAGAAAAGAGAAGTATGCAACTCGAGCAATAAACTTGGAAAGAGTGGAAGAGAACAGATAAATGATTAAAATCATTAATGGCAATCTCAGTAAGACAATTCAAGTGTACATTTAACAGGAAGAAATATCCTGTCATGGGCTTTGGCTTCATGTCCAAATTAAGGAAAACCAGCCTGAGGTCCCTAAATTTAGGTTGATGAATCAACATCACTACACAGATTAATAAACCAGTCCTGGCCAATCCAGAGGCTGCATAATACCAATCAGCGACTACAGCTGAAGGGCCACACTGGTATTCCCTGTCTCTTATAAATCATGTTTGTTCAACTTTAGATAAATTTGGTTTTTTTTTAAAATAATAATAATCAAAAAGCAGACAAATAACGACTTTATCATGGTGGGACAGTTAACTGTAAACTTTCCCCTTCTCAAGAAACATTTTTAAAACCCACCAATTTCAGTTATTTATTTATTTTTATATTTGTAAATCGCAGACCGATTTTCCACCAAGGGGAACTCTGGGTGCTTTACATAAAGCTACATAAAAAGGCCAGAAAATTGTAATAAAATTAATAAACAGCAGTGCAAACAAACAAACAGATACACAGCAATTGGTACAAACTACTAAACAAAACAAGCAACAACCATTGGGGGAAACAAACAAAAAACCTGTAATGATTGCCAAAGCCAGGTTTTTAAGGCTTTTTTAAAGGAAGTCAGGGATGGGGCCTGACATATCTTGCTTGGAAGTTTGTTCCAGGAAGCCAAGCCAACCACCAAGAAGGCCCGGTTACATGTTGCAACCTTAGAAACCTCCCTGGGGGTGGCTGCCTGGAGCAAGAAAGCCATGGAGACTTGGCTGGGCTGGGCCAGCTCTAATTTCTGTGAGATGTGCTCTGACAGATATTCAGGTCCCAAGCCATGGAGGGTTTTGTAAACCAAAATCAACACCTTGAACCTTATTCAGGAGGCAACGGGCAGCCAGTGCAGGCAAGACAGGATTGGGGTGATGCGGTCCTATCTGCCTGCACCAACCACCAATCTGGCTGCCACATTCTCCACCTGCAGCTATTGCTAAATAAGGGTTAAGGGGAGCCCCATGTAGAGAGTGCTGCAATAATCTATCCCCAACATGACCAGTGCCTACACAACCACTCTCAATGAATCCCCATCAAGGTACAGGTGAATCTGGGCTAAACACCTAAGGTGGTAAAAGGCCAATCTGGACACGGCAGACACCTGAGACTATGCCAGATCCAGGACAATGCCCAGACTCCTCACTATATCTGCCAGCTGGAGGACGGTCCCATCCAAACTGGGAAGAGGGCCACTGTACCCATTTGGGGCACCCCTGAAGAGCAGAACCTCAGTCTCCTTGGGATTAAGCTTGAGTTTTTTAGTCTTGGTCCATTCCAGAACCTCAGCCAGAGAGTGGTCAAGGGTCTGGATGGCCTCCACTGCAGAGGTAGAAAATGAGAGCTAGAGCTATATGTCATCAGTAGAGATGGGCACGACTCAAAAAAATGGTGTTTCGTTTGTCGTTTGTCGTTTAAGGGGTCCGTTTCGGTTCGTTTTCATTTTTCGTTAATTTTTGCAAAAAAAATCATTTTCGTTTCGTTACGTAACAAAATGAAAAAACGAAAATGAAAATGAAAAATTGCTGATTTGTTAGCATTCATTACAGTTCAATGTATTTGCCGCAACGAAAACGAAACTCACAACAAAATTTCTGGTGTTTTGGTTCATTTTTCATTTTGTTACGTAATGAAACGAAAAAATGAAAACAAAAACAAAAAATTGCTCGTTTCATGCCCATCTCTAGTCATCAGCGTACTTTTCCAAGGACCCTAGCCTCCTTTTGCTAAGCATAGTAAAAGATGTTAAAATAAGATAAAATGGGGGGAGGACCTCCTCCCCAAGCTTAATCCAGCTTGAAGACCAGTGCAAGCTTGCAGCCAAAAGACATCTTAGCAGCGTCCTGGAGTGACTGTCCCACAGTCACTCCAGGCACCTCATGGGTGCCCCCGGCCACCAACAGGCAACAGATCTTTAGTCCTCCAAAATCTTTAACATTTCTATATAATGATCTGGCTATCCTGGTCTCCTAATAAAGCTGAAGTAAGCTTCTATGTCAGGGACAAATTCTGTTCAACCATTGTTGTGTACGTTGGTTATAGTTTCAAGGCATCTGGTACTTGACTAACACGATGTCACAGAACACCTGGCACAAAAAAACTACTGCCTAACATAGAATTTTAAAAACAACCTTCATCTAAAAGACA
>JAHTLZ010001928.1:0-13307 GCA_023846285.1 Phrynocephalus versicolor
GAATCTTACTTTCTGCAGCTCCAGGCAGTTGTCTTTCTGGATCCGCTCGTTAGGTTCCTGAAGTTCTTTTTCAGCCAGGTGGCCGATCTTCCTTTTCTCCAAAGCCTGAAAGAGATGGGAAGGGTGGGAAACTGAGAACCCATCAGAGGATCCTTAGCAGGATAAGAGATGTATGGATCTGTAAAACATTCGGAGAAGGTGGCTGAAGCCAAGCCAAGCCCCTCACGTCTGACCGATGAAATTTGATATTACCTAGAACTCAAGGCCCAGGGCTCAGCGTGGACAAATAGAAAATGAGCAGAAGGAGTGACAGAATTAGAGACGGTGGTCAAATGTAAGGAGACGCATCGCTGGAAACCACGGCCAAGACTGTCTTCCTGATCACCAGCTATGGGTGTGAAAAGCTGGAGAGTGAAGGAAGCTGAGAGGGAAATAATTGATTAATTGAAGGAGCAAAAATGAAACGATAGTGCTGGAAGACGAGACTCCCAGGGTGGGGAAAAGAGAAGCAAGAGATAGTGCTGGAAGATGAAACCACCACCACCCCAGGTAAAAGAGATGGCTTCTACAGAGGGGTGCCATAAGAGGCAACTTGACTGCAGATAACAACAAACAGAAGGACCTGAAAACCTGGGACATCTTTCTTGGCCAAGCGCCGGGCCCATTTCTCCTCGGGGATCTCTAGAGCCTTCATCAGCTCCTTCGACGCCTTCTTCTCCTCTTTCAGCCGAAGGCGCTCCTGGAGGCTTTGCTGTTCACCCAGGTCCATCCAGGAAGGCGTTGGGGACGTCACACACGACACCGAGGACCTGGGAGCTGATTGACTCCGTGCTCGGGGAGCAATCCCGGGATTGTGAGAAGTGCTTTGGGGGTCTTTTGGGTTAACGTTCCCGGCTCTTCTCTCTCCGCTTCCTCCATCTCCGGCTGTCTTCCTCGGAGCCTGAAGCAAAAGACGTATTCTTAGAATAAACCACCAATAAAATAAAACGGGTAGACTGGAAAATCTTTCAAGGTTTTCTTCTCTCTCTCTCTCTCTCTGACAGTGATGTAGATGGTCAGCAAAATAACAACCCAGTAATTAGCTTCAGGATGGGAATCGTGTCTTACAGGGTGTTTTTGCCTGGCCATTCAACTGAACAAATGCCAGGCACCCTGGAACCTTTTCGCCCTGGATTCCTTTCCGTTCTCAGTATATCTAACTTTTTTAGTGTGTGTGGTCCCCTCCCCGAAAAAAACAATAGATGTTTTTGTTTATTTACTTATCAGGTTTTTAATCCTGTCTTTTCTAGCAGCATGCCACAACAACAACTAGCTCCCTGGATAGGTAGGTAGATAACAGTAGATGGGTATTTCATATGGCAACTTTACTGTTTCTTTGTTTCATAATTTTCAAACGTGCTGTACTTCGTTGCTGTTCTTCATAAAGTGTTCTGCTTCTGCTTATATACACCCCCCCAATAGCACTTCAAGCACTCTCTGGGCGGCTGACAATTTAATTATGCAGACTGCACATCGAATCTGGATTCAAGAAATGCAACCAACCAATTAATCAGTCAATTAATTGAGAAGCCACCCTGTCAGACCACAGCTATGCCTGCATGAACGTTGATTGTGGTTTGTTTTGTTATTTAGAACTTTGTTTGTATTTGACTTGTATGTATTTACTGTACGTGTTTTATAATTTGTATTCTGCACTTTGTAAACTGCCCAGAGTAGCCTTTGGGCTAGGTGGCTGCTGTACATGAAGCTCATAAATAAATAAACTAATCAATCAATCAAGCTATTTTCAAACCGAATTAATGTAATAAATGCAAAGCTATGGATGTCTTCAGAGTTCCCTTCTTCGTGGTAGTGGAGGAGGGGGCATAGAGGGCCTGGGAAGGATGGGAGGAACCGAAGACAGGGGGTTGCCTTAAAGGCACTTTGCACCAGCTCAGGAGCACCTTTCCTTCCTTTGACCTAGGTCTGGCTCACAATTAACCCCAGTATAGGTGGGGGAAAGGGTGCCGCTCTATCCCCGGTGACTCTATGGTACCTGAACTCTATGATCCCCCGAGGAACCTCCTACCTTTCGCGCCCCCCTTTTTGGACTCACCTCCCATCCCGGTCTCGTCTCCTTCTCCTCCGACTCTCCCTCGATCCGAATCTGGACCGGCTTCTCCTCCGGCGCCGTTCTCGGGACCGGGACCGCGAACCCATGGCCGCTCTAGCCCGGCCCTACCACCTTGCGGTGCGTCACTTCCGGTTCCCCCGATGACGCGCAAGGGGCCTTTCGGACGCACTCCTTCCGGTTTCCGCGAATGACGCAATGAGGGGGCCTTCCGGGAATGCGAGGCCATGACCGGACTAACTCAAGCATTGCCTGACCGAATTTTTAAAAACATTATGCATACTTTCACAATATACTTATTTTTCCCTCCAGCGGAGGTGTGGTAAACGCATCAGTGTCTCGACGCTCCGTATCTCTAATATGAAACGGGGGGGAAACTCACTTAGCGGAGAGGAAATTTAATTATTCTTCAGGCAATGATAGAGACAGTCTCCCATTCTTTCCTATAGGAAACAAAGGGCGGTCCAGTACCTCCCTCCTGTGGCCCAACTGGGCATTGCAGCCTCCCATTATTTCTAATGGGAAATCATTGCGGAGTAGATTTGTGACACATAGAGCCAAATTTTTTGAAGAGAGGGGCGGGAGTAGTGTTACCCATAGAGCTAAAATCAGAAAGAGAGACACAAAGGAATGGTTATGTCCTTACGTGATAATAATTTTAATCATTTTAATAATGTTTAATTATTCTAATACTCACCTTTTAAGGAGGCGTTTGGCGACCTTTCCACTTAATTTTCTTCCCCCCCCTCTCTTTTTTGCTGCTTGTGTTATCCCGCTGGAGGGTTTGCCTCCCCTCCTTTTTTACTGCAATCTGTGAATTGGCCTTTTATTGTTTTGTTTTATTTGTTAACCGCTCAGAGTTCCAATTTGGAAGATGGGCGCGATAAAACTGTTCTAAATTAATAATAAATAATAAATAAATACTTTTAATATGTTTTATATCATATGAGGTGGGGGTAGTGTGACACATAGAGCGAAAAGAAAAAATAAGAGAGAGAGGATGCAGCTTAGGACCAGATAAATTCTTTATTATCTATTATTTTGTGTTTTATTTTGCTTTATTAAAATAAATATATTTCGAAAAAAACGGAAGTGACGCATCGCAAGGCGGGGTTAATTGTGAGCCAGACCTAGGTCAAAGGAAGGAAAGGGTGCTCCTGAGCTGGTGCAGAGTGCCTTTAATAAGGGAACCCCCGTCCTCCTCGGCTCCAACCATCCTTCCCAGGCCCTCTATGCCCCTTCCTCCACTACCACTAAGAAGAGAACTCTGAAGTCACCCATAGGTTTGCATTTATTAGATTAATTAGATTAGAAAATAGCTCTATCTATCTATCTATCTATCTATCTATCTAGAGCTTCATATACCGCAGCCACCTAGCCCAAAGGCTACTCTGGGCTGTTTAACAAAGTGCAAAATTCAAATTATAAAACTCATACGGTAAATATATACAAGTCAAATACAAACAAAGTTCTAAATAACAAAACCATAATGAATGTACGTATAATAAAAATTATAACCCTGAGTGGGCCAGCCCTTTGCTCCGTCCAGGCATAGCTCTGGTCTGACAGGGTGGCTTCTCAATTAATTGACTGATTAATTTGTTGCTTGCATTTCTTGACTCCAGATTCCACCCAGAGAGTGCTTCAAGTCCTGTATAAGCAGAAGCAGAACACTTTACGAGGATCAAGGAGGAAGAACATATAATGAAACAAGGAATCAATAAAGCTGCCATATGAAATATCCATCTACTCTATCTACCTAGCTAGCTAGCTAGTTATTGTGGCATGCTGCTAGGTAAAGCACGATAAAAACCTGGTAAGTAAATAAATAAAAACAAAACATCTACTGTTTGGAGGGGGGAGAACCACACACAGAAAATGGCACACACACACACACACACACACACACACACACACACACACACATTGAGGACAGAAAGGAATCCACAGTGAAAAGAGTCCAGAGTGCCTGGCATTTGCTCTGTTGAAAAGGGCAGGCAAAAATACCCCTTTAAGACATGATTCCCTAATAATTACTGGGTTATCATTTTGCTGAGCATCTACATCACTGTCAGAGGGGGGGGGAGAGAGAGAGAGAGAATGTCATCACAAAAGACCCAAATATGGTATGGTTTATACACCATGTACTTGGTTCTAAGCTATCCCATGAATGGTGGAAACCGCGGATAACAATGCGCCAGATACATAGCACGGTCTCTGTGTCCCTCTGGAGGCCAGCTCTGGTCATTACACAGTGGAAATGCGTATTTCTGGTTTTGTTCTGTTCATATTTCCAGGCGGTGGGTACGTGGCACCGTGGGTGAGGAATTCCTGCAGCTACTGCGAGCCTCTTGGGCCCTCGGGCCCCTCCTGCGCTTCGCCTCCCCCTAGATGTTCCTCTCTCCTTTCATTGCAGGTGTATATGGAGCTCGAGCAAGGCAAGAACGTGGATTTATGGAGGGACATGACCATCATCACGGAGGACGACATTGCCAAGCTGCGGAAGCTGGAAGCCATTGGGTACGGGCTCAGTAAGCAGTTTCACTGGGTGGAGTGGGGATATGTCTGCACCTCGCACTCACAGCCTAACCCTAACCCACTGTGCCCTCCGGTTTTCCGCAGGGAAGGAGTGAATGCTTCGGTCAGCGCTGACATCCAGTCCGTCTTCAAGGGGGAGACCTACAACCAGCTGCAGGTCATCTACCAGGGGATCGAGGACAAGATCGTGGCCGGAGGGACCAACCTCGACATCTCTTACTGGGAAAGCCTCTTGTAACAGCTCAAGGCTTACCTGGCAACAAACCAGTTTTAGTATTTTTTTACATGAGATTTTAAAAAAGCAGTTTTAGTTAGCAATATTTTTCCTTGAAACGCTACAGAAAGTGTGCTGAGTAAGCAGGTAGGGTCTCATGTACCCAACAATATTTTCAAATCTGTCTAAAGGGTTTTCTCTTCTGATTCATGGAATCACATTTCAAATGGCTAGCTGTGATTCCCCCAGGAAGGCACATGAGTACTCTCTTGATATACATGAATTAAAAAAATAAAACCTAAGCCAATTGCAGTTTGTACTGATGTGTAATTATTTCTCAGATTCATTTTGTGCATTCAGATTATTTGGAAGCAAGAATCTGCGGCAAGGTTTCGGCAAGGACTATCACAAAACCTTTCTACACTATACAGGCAAGATATACGGTAGCTTGCTGGCCATCCTTAGGATATTTATGTTCCTTAACCAGATGTATTTATTTTTTATATGTATTTCATTTTTAACCTGCTTGTCTCCTGTCAAAAGGACTCAAGGCAGTTTACACTTGAGCAACTTCATATAAAGAGACGCTGTCCTTGACATAACTTGGCAAGTTAAATATTGCACTGCTGTCCTTCCAGTGTGCTGGTCAGGATTGGATGCCTCCTGAGATCAGATCCTTCAAGGGTAGCGGCTTTGGGACAGAGGGCAAGAGTCCGTCAACATGCAAGCAAGATATGTGGCGAAGGAGAACCAAGCCCTCAGAGGCAGGATTAGCCATACTGGAAGGGTGCATGATTACAGGGAGACGGAATCCATCCGCTAGATCCAACAGGCTAGTTTGGATATGCAATTTTTAAAAAAGACTGCATAAGTCCAGGTGCTTATTGGCTTTTAGTTGAGGAGGCTAGTGCTGCTACAAGGGGCCTTCCTTGATCCTGCAGGGGCTGGTTTGTGTTGGATTGGAAGCGGTGATGCCAAGGCGTTCGGAGAAGTTCTCCTATGGCCTTTGGGAAAGGTGGCGGCAGGGTCAACACTGGGCAAGGCACTTCGTGCGGTGGTGCCCAGAGAAGGGGAGGCCAAACTTGGCTACAAGGCGTTCCTCTAGCACTGCGATTTGAGGTCAAATCCAGAGCTAGCACCCTGTGTTTTTTAAAAAATGCTCTTGTGTTGCTCTAAAATAGCTTCCCGGTACCTAATGGCGGGGCTTCCCCTTTACGTGCACAAGGAGAGGGAAGAGATTGCAAGGCAGGAGGAAACTATACTAAAATTAACCTGTGAAAATACAGGCTTTTTTTTAAGGACGCGCATCAGTCAAGGAAAAAAAAATACAATGAATTTTTAGAAATGCTGAGCAACCAAGGTTTTAAGCAAATCTCAAAAGGACCTGGCTATAAATGACTGTAACAGTGTGGCCTGCAATCACACTGCTGTTGTATAATTCATTTCATAACCCTCACTGGGAAGGGACATCGTACAGACCGTTGCATAGAGCACACACACACAGAGTGCAATTGTTGTGATTCAAGACATTCAGATAAAAATGCACATACACAATAGTTAGGCTTGGGGAAGGCGGGGGAACCTGGTTAACACTAAGAGGGGCTTTTTCCCCACTGAGCCTAAATGTACCATGGAAGACAGAGGCAAGATTTTCACTTGAGCTCCGCAAGGGAGAGGAGAGTTCAAAATCGCCTCCTTGCCTTGTTCACCCAACAAATATTACTCTCTCTGTATACCTATGTTTTTTTTAAAAAGAAATTAAAGCCAAATAAAAAGACATAAAAACATAGCTAATGATTAAAAATCTTTATTAAATCAGCACCTAACCAGCACCTTGTGTCTCTCCTTTTGATTTTAGCTCTATGTGTCACACTACCCCCCCCCCCCCCCGTATATATATGTCCTTGTCTCTACTCTCTCTGTATAAGCATCTCCAACGCCTGTGGCGCTTCAGGCGTAGACCCGCCACGTTCCAACCGAGATGATCCAATGCTCCCCTCCCCCCGGCATCTGGCTGATCCAGAAGGGTGTCATAATGTTCCTAGACGTCGAGAGTTGTACGTACTCACGTTGTTCCCCGTCTGGTCTTTGCCACAGGAAATTCAGACTGGTCTGAATTCATTATTCGGAAAATTCTTCTCTCCATTCCGTGTGCCGATATTGTGGCTTCCCGGCTGCTTCAGAAACCAAAATTGCGATCCTGGTGCCCGGTACCCACTCAAGATGTAAAATTTCCAGGCATTCTGGGGAAAAAGTGGAAAGAATTTTTTTTAAAAAACCACCTTCCCCTTCATTCCCCCCAGCCCCGGTTTTTCTCCAAAGTTGTTCCCCATGGTTAAAAAATGTTTGGAAACTGTACCTTTCTAACTTCCAATTTACTGGACAAAGGGAGAACATCCCAGCGTAAGCCTCACTACTCAGTGAGGACCAATACCTTGGGGAAAAAAATGTCCCCAGCGTTTTCAATGGGGCTGAGTTCTTAGTTTCCAAGCAGGCCCACAACCTGGCGGTGCTTGTTATTTTCCCTGGGAAAGACACTCTGCACATGATCCGAGATCCCTCCTCTTTGTGCTGTATCTTGGAATTAAACCAAGAACAACACCCCCCCCCCCACCCCTGTCTGCACCCATTTTTGAAGAATCTTACTTTCTGCAGCTCCAGGCAGATGTCCTTCTGGATCCGCTTGTTCCGTTCCTTAAGTTCTTTTTTGGCTAGGTGGCCAATCTCCCTTTTCTCCAAAGCCTGAAAGAGAAAGGGGGGGGGGCAGAGAACCCGTCAGAGGATCCTTTGCAGGGTAAGAGATGTACGGATCTGTAAAACATTCGGAAAAGGTGGCTGAACCCAAGCCCCTTGCATCTGACCGACGAAATTTGATATTAACTAAAACGCAAGGCCCAGGGTTCAGCGTGGACAACTGAAAACTGTGCAGAAGGAGTGTCAGTATTAGAGATGCTTGTCAAGTGTAAGGAGATGTGTCGCTGGAAACCAAGGCCAAGATTGTCTTCCTCATCACCAGGTATGGGTGTGAAAAGCTGGAGAGTGAAGAAAGCTGAAAGGGAAATGATTGATTATTTGAAGGTCACTTGTCCATGGGATTGCCATGAGCCAGAGGCAAAGAGATGGCAAAAATGAAACGATAGTGCCGGAAGATGATGAGACTCCCAGGGTGGGGAAAAGAGAAGCAAGAGACAGTGCTGCAAGATGAGACTCCCAAGGTGGGGAAAAAAGAAGCAAGAGACAGTGCTGGAAGATGAGAAACCCCCCACCCCACCAGGGAAAAGAGATTGCTTCTATAGAGGGGTGCCATAAGAGGCAACTTGACAGCACATAACAACAAACAGAAGCACCTGAAAACCTGGGACCTCTTACTGGGCCAAGCACCGGGCCTGTTTCTCCTCGGGGGTCTCCAGACCCTTCATCAGCTCCTTCTGCGTCATCTTCTCCTCTTTCAGCCAAAGGCGCTCCTGGAAGCTTAGCTGCTCACACAGTTCCACCCGGGAGGGCGACGGGAAGGTCACGGACACCAAGGACTGGGACGCTGATTGACTCTGTGCTCGGGGAGCAATCCCAGGATCGCAAGGAGCGCTTTGGGGGTCTTTGGGGTTGACCTTCCCTGCTCTTCTCTCTCCAATTTCTCCATCTCTGGCTGTCTTCCTTGGAGCTGATGCAAAAGACATATTTTTAGAATAAACCACCAATAAAATAAAACCGATAGGTTTTTCTCTCTCTCTCTCTCTCTTTGACAGTGATGTAGATGGTCAGCAAACTAATAACCCAGTAATCAGTTTCAGGATGGGACTCGTGTCTTACAGGGGTGTTTTTGCCTGCCCTTTTCAACAGAGCAAATGCCAGGCACTCTGGACCCTTTTCACCCTGGATTCCTTTCCGTTCTCAATTATATATATATATATATCTTTTTCTGTGTGTGTGCCCCCCCCCAAAACAGTAGATGTTTTGTTTTTTATTTATTTACTTATCCGGCCTCATCTAGCAGCATGCCACAACAACTAGCTAGCTAGCTAGGTAGATACAGTAGATGGATATTTCATAGGGCAACTTTATAGATTCTTTGTTTCATAATATTCAGAAGTGCCCTTCTTCTTTCCTGATCCTTGTACATCAACTGTTCTGCTTCTGGTTATATACTGCCCCATTGCACTTCAAGCACTCTCTGGGTTCTTTACAATTTAATTGTTTAGGTGACACACTGAATCTGGATTCAAGAAACACAACCAACCAATTAATGAGTCAATTAATTGAGAAGCCACCCTGTCAGACCAGAGCTATGCCTGGACGGAGCAAAGGGCTGGCCCACTCTGGGTTATAATTTTTATTATAGTTACATTAGAACTTTATTTGTATTTGACTTGTATATATTTACTGTACGTGTTTTATAATTTGTATTCTGAACTTTGTAAAGTGCCCAGAGTAGCCTTTGGGCTAGGTGTCTGCAGTATATGAAGCTCTAGATAGATAGATAGATAGATAGATAGATAGATAGATAGATAGATAGATAGATAGATAGATAGATAGATAGATAGATAGATAGATAGAGCTATTTTCTAATCTAATTAATCTAATAAATGCAAACCTATGGATGACTTCAGAGTTCCCTTCTTAGTGGTAGTGGAGGAAGGGGCATAGAGGGCCTGGGAAGGATGGTTGGAGCCGAGGAGGAAGGGGGTTGCCTTAAAGGCACTCTGCACCAGCTCAGGAGCACCCTTTCCTTCCTTTGACCTAGGTCTGGCTCACAACCCAGCCAAAAAAAAAAAGACTTTGGCATGCATTGTCCCCAAATTGCGGCCCCTCGTATACAGCCCCCTTCTTCCCCATTGAAATTTTCGCCTTTTCCTTTTTAAAAAGGAGAATATTCACTATACAGTATTGAAAAAGCAATATAGGTGGGTGGAAAGGGTGCCGCTCTATCCTCGGTGACTCTATGGTACCCGGACTCTATGATCCCCCTGGAGCCTCCCACCTTTCGCGCCCCCCTTTTTGGACTCACCTCCCATCCCGGTCTCGCCTCCTTCTCCTCCGACTCTCCCTCGATCCGGATCTGGACCGGCTTCTCCTCCGGCGCCGTTCTCGGGACCGGGACCGCGAACCCGTGGCCGCTCTAGCTCGGCCCTCCCTCCTTGCGACGCGCTACTTCCGGTTTCCGCTATGACGCGAGGCGCCCAGGGGGCCTTCCGGAACTGCGACGCCTTGACCGGGATGAAAAAGAACTGCCTGATCGATATTTTAAAAACGTCATACACCTTTCCATAACATACGGCTTTTTAAATTCAGAAATGGTGTTGTAAATGCAGCAGTGCCACTACGTGCCTTACCAGTAATATCAAACGAGTGGAAAACTCACTTAGGCGGAGAGGAAATTTAATTATTTTTCAGGCACTGTTAAAGACAGTCTCCCATTCATTCCTATAGGAAACAAAGGGCGGCGCATTGTCTCCCTCCTGTGGCCACACTTGGAATTGTTCAGCGTGTTGCTTAGACGCAGCCTCAACTAGATGAGACCTTATTAATTATTATTTCAGTATTTTCCTGAAGCTTCTCTAACCATCACAAAGCTTCTCTAAACGTTGCAAGGCTGCGTTCCATGGGAGCTTCTTCCACCAGTTCTCTAGCCTTCTTTCTTGTTACTTCTTCCTTCTAAAGCGTTGTGTCCAGAACTGGACACAGTACTTAATAAGAGGACTAACACAAATCCAGAATAGAGAGGAAATATCGAAATATCGAAACTTAGTCGTCCTCCAAGTCCCCTTAATTAATTCCACGGGTCTGCCCCAGAGTGGAACTCAGCGCTGGATTTACCCCGAGGACCAGGAGAGAGAACTGTCTTCCGTTTTCTAAAATTGTCTAAAATTCTTGATTTTTCCTCCCCGATTTTCTTCGTTCCCTTTCCTTTTAGAGATGCCCCCTGTTCAACGGGAGGGATTTTATTTCTGCAAACTCACCCCTGTCCCTTCTTGTTTTTGCTTCCCAGGTGCCCAGCCGGGAGATCGACAAAGCAGAGGGGAAATTTTGGACCCACCACTGGAACCGCGAAACGAAACAGGTAAAAACGCCAGGGAGGTGACGGTTCCTACCAGCTTCTGGGTCAACATCAGCTTAGCTGTGTTTAGAAATCTAATTTTTGCAATGAGGATTGGGATGGCTTTTTCCCCTTTGAGCAGCTAGCCGGATCGTTTCTGGGGGGTGTGGGAGGGCGAGGGTCTCTGGCTACGAAGCCAGGGGTGACGAGTTCGAATCCAGGTCCTGCGGTGTCTTTAGGGAGAAGAGCTGTCCGGGGTGGTTTTGGGACCCACCCCAAATAAGGGAAGGGAAATCCATTCTTGAGCGATTCCCTGTCTGGGAAACATGCAATAATAATAATAATAAATAAGCCATAATCAGAACGAATTTCAGAGTCGTGATGCTTTTGCCCACAACTGAAACCAAGGCCATAAGGGAGACTTGTCCTCACTGCACCCGATTGTTTTAAATTATTTATATTGTTTTAAATTATTTATATTTATTTATGTATTATTATTATTACAGTGGTCCCTTGTATAAAGGAATTAATGCGTTCCAAACGAAATTATGTGAAGCAAACTTTCCTTTATACAAACTTCCCATAGGAATGCATTGAAAACGGAGTGATCCCATTTTTATGTTGTACGGATTCGCCCCATAGGTGATTCTGTTAAGCAGATTTCCCCCTATCTCCGGAATTTTTTATGTTGTACAGATTTTATGTTATACAAACCGTTTGTTCTACAAGGGTCCACTGTATTTATTTTTGCATTTGTATACTGCGGCCAATTTTCCCCCAAAGGGAACTTTGGGCGGTTTATTTCCGTGTCGGCCGACAACGCTTTAATTTGGAAACCCTGCAGCTCCTGCCAGAGCCGACAAAAAGGCAATGGCGTTGTTTAAAAGATGGTCTCGTTGGTAACTGTTTTGCAAAAAAGCATTCTCCCCGAGATGGTCGGATGCCGACTGGAAGATCCCTCCGTCAAGTCAAGCGGAGGCCGGGCTCCGATCCAAGACGGGCGATGCTTCTCTGTTTTCCATCTCAGAAAACCGCTCGCGGTCTGGGTTGCGGGTGGCCGTTCACCTTACCCACTTTTCTCTTCCTTTGCAGTTCTTTCTCCAGTTCCATTTCAAAATGGAGAAGCCGCTGGCTCCCCAGAGTCTCCCAGCCGGGCCGGCCACCGTCAAAAGACCCCCGCTGCCTCCGCTGATGAATGGGCTCCCTCCCCGGCCGCCACTCCTGGACACCCTCCCGCCGCCACCGCCGCCCGGAAGCCTGGCGCTCCCGCCCATGCCTCCGCCGGCCGGCCCAGTCCCTTTGCCTCCGGTGGCCCCTCAGCTGCCCCCAGCGTCCCTCTTCCTGCCCCGCTGCCCCCCATGATGCGCCCGCCATTCCCCACGGAAGGGCCCGGGAGCATCCTTCCACCGCCCCCCACCAACTGAGAGAGAGAGAGGAAAAAAAATATGACTCTCTCTTTCCTCTGGGGACTCTTTCAGCTTGTATCCTTTGGCTCCCCTTCTGGCTTTTGCATTATCATTATTGCTGTTATAGTTTTAAAGAACAACACCCGTGACTTTTTTTGCAGATGATGTTGTAGCTTCATTAAAAAAAGAAAGAAAAGAAAAATAACCTCTTGGTTCCTTTCGGCGCTGATGGCGGGGCTCTTGGTGGTGTCGAAATCTCCACCCTCGTTTTTGTAGATCATGCGTTGTGTAGAACTTTTCCATCACCCAGCAGTGCTCAGAGTAGCTTGCAATCCCTATAAAACGAGTACAAGCCCAAACTTGATTGTTGTGTGTGGTGGTGGTTGGGTGTCACCTCCAACTTCCCCAGCCGCTCAAAACCTGGTGGCAGGGAGTTCCACCGGACGAGGGCGCCCTGGTGGGAAGACCAGCCGTTTCCAAACCCACCTGACCTCGGAGGCCGAGAGGTGTTCAGAGAAACGAATTAAGAAGTAAAATGTCTTTGGCCTCCGCCCAGGGTCAGGTGGCCTCTTGTAGGCAGCGGCGGAGTGGATCACCGGGGCAAGATTTAAAAAACAGCTGGGCCCCTCGAGGCGGAGAAGGAAAAATCTGTTGGGTGTTTTGGAGGGGGCTTGTTCAGGGTTGGGTCTTCCCTGACCCTTCCTCTTGGATCGGGCACCAGGGGTTGGGTCCGGTCTTGACCACCATCTGGAATCGGCATGGGCGATGTTCATTCTCATTGGGCTGTTTCCCTTTCATCTTTTGGAGGAGACAAGATCAAGGCGTTTTGGCGTGGAACTTGGCCTCTAAAAAGGTTTTTTTTTTTGGTGGTGGTGGGGGGAACGGCTTGTTTGTTCATCAGCCTCAAGAGATACCAGCCTCTGGAAATAGAAGAGAAAAGCTTCATTCAGGCTGGCCCGGGGACGGTCTCCTCTCTCTTCTCTCTCTCCCCCGTGAATTCCTTGT
>JAHTLZ010001931.1:0-10938 GCA_023846285.1 Phrynocephalus versicolor
CGCTCAGCAGAAGCTCCACTGCTTCTCTTCACCCGACATTCCCGGCGTGTGTGTGTGCGCGTGCGCGCACGCACACACACACACACACACACACACACACACACACACACACACGCACACACACACACACACACAGAGCCGCCACCAAGACTTGCCCCCCCTCCCGCCAGGTCTCCGGGCCGAGAAGGGGAGTCCGACCGCCTCCCGCCGCCTCTCTCACCTGCTGCTGGGCAGGGAGCCCGAGCTCCGGCCAGGTGTGAAACTCTCCTGGGGAGGCGGCCGCTGGGGACTGGCGGTAGCGCCTCCTCCTCCTCCTCCTGCCGCCGCCGCCGCCGGAGGAGCAGCAGCAGCAGCGGGGGCGATTGCGGCGGGAGGTCGCGGGGGCAGGGCGGGGGTGACCGCGGGGGGGGGTCGCGGCGGCGAAAACACCCGGGCCGGCACGCGACGCCCCCCCGCCCGCCCCCAACACAGGCGTGGTCCGGCGGCAGCGGGGGGGGGCTCCGCCCTGGAGCGCGGCCGCAGGGAGGGGCCAAAGGGCACGCGCCCCGGGGGAGGAGGAGGAGGAGGGGGGCACCCACCTCTTCCGACTGAGGGGGCCCCCCACGCTGCGGCGGCGGTGCGCGCGCGTGGGGGGGGCTCGCCAGCGCCTACCGCGCGCACCCCCTCCTCCCCGCCGGCCCCCGCGCGCCCGGCCCCCAGGGCAAGCGGGCCAAACAAACGGGGTTCCTGCTGCTGCTTCTGCTGCTAGTGGAGGGCGAGGAGGAAGAGGGCGGAGGAGGAGGAGGATGCGCCGCCACCGCCGGCGGGCAGAGGAGGAAGGCAAAGGCGGCGGCGGCGGCGGTGGCTCCTCCTGCGCTCCTCTAGCCTTCCTCCACCGGCCGGCGGCGGGAGAGAAGAGGAGGAGGAGGAGGGCGGCGGAGGAAAAGGGGAGGAGCCTCCCCGGCCTCCCCAGGCGGCCCGGTGCCGACCAGTCCACGGACCGGCACCGGTCCGCGGCCCGGGGGTTGGGGACCACAGACCTAGGCAACCCCTTATTCTAAACTTTTTTTGTTTTATTTCAAGGGGCCTCCTTGATAGACTTTTCCCGTCCTTTTTCACTTGACATTTTTACCCAGAGCACATGATAAATACGGTCAACATCCTCCAAAATTTCTTCAGATACGGTACCTTATCTGGCTACTTACGTTTTCTTCTTTTGCGAAAACAAACTACAGTACAGCAGAAGCCAGGAGATTTTTTTTTTAAAAAAAGCAGTACAGTCTTTTTTAGGAAAGTACGGTCTTTTTTAGGTAGGAAAAATAGAAATAGTAAGTTTCAGGTAATACTTTGGATTTGGAAAAAAAATGGAGGTATCCCTCACTCACACAACATGCAAGAAAGTGGCATCTGAAAGGGGAGATTACCAGATGCCAGACATAAACTGGTTATATAATTTCAAGATTAAGATACACAAGTGGTATAATTAATCCGTTCCTGTTAAGAATTCTTAGCTGTGGCTTGTGGGCTTCAAACGTTTCTCTAAATTAGGAAAGCAAGAGTCTCCTTTGAATGTTTGAACAAAATATTGGCAGTAATGTGGTTAAATATTTATGTTCAAGAGGCAAGCTATGATATTGAGGCCCAAGAGACACGTTAGGTTAATACCATTATCATAAAATATGTGGCGTAACCAGTAACTGAAAGTATTTGAGAAGTGACTGTATTATAAACACATCATAAGTCCATGTTTATTCTCTCACAGATCTGCATATGAAAGTAATTAGAAGAAATGTTTGAATTGGCCATTGAAAAATGAATACATTTCCAATACTAGAGGGCTATTTGGAAAGTACAGTTATGAGGAACAATCCCTGCATCTTCTGGCAATGTTATGTCTTTTTTTTAATTATTTTAAAGCGCAGTTCAGCCCCCTTGGCCAGCAGGTGGTGCTAGCATTTGAAAAAAACGGACCACTTGACTGGGGGAAATTGAAACCCAGGGCACCGCATGGAGCTTCCTGTTTCTCCAAAGGTGAAAAGAAATTTAAAAAACCAGTGCCAATCGGCCCCAGGAACAGCTGGTCGGTGCTATGAGTTAAAAAAAAGAAGAAACCCAGATCATTTGCATGGCCCCACGACGTCTGCTTCCTTAAAAGGTGGATTATCAAAGTGAGGCAAAAAATTCCCTACCTCTTGGGTAAGTCAAAAAACCCTTGCTTAAAGGGGCATTACTGGGTTTTCTTTCCTTTTCTTTTTTTTCCAAAAAGCCCAGTGGCCGTGGGGATGACATTTTTAGACACGGTTTATCTGATAATTTAAACTGCTTTTAAAGAGACGTGGGACCAAGCCCAGAGTTTAGTCAAATCCATGTTGGCTGCATCAATGAAACCTTCCAACCATCTCATTCTCTGCCTTCCCCTTTTCCTTTTTTCTTCCATCTTTCCCAACATCAGGGACTTTTCCAAGGACTCCTCTCTGCTCATGAGTTGGCAGCGGACACTGCTTGTTGCATGACAGTTGTTACTACACAGTCCCTTGCCTCGGAACAGGAACCACAAAGAAACCGTGACAACAGAATACCCCAACCCAGCACAAGATACAGTATTGTCACACTCTGATCCCGCTCTGGGGGCGTGCTTGAGACAAATTTCAGCTGTTGTGCGACGGATGTGAAGTAAGATTTTTTTTTATCAGTCCAAAGCGCAACACTTACAGAGACAAAATGGACGTGAAGTAACCGCCCTGATGTCACCTGCTTTTGTTAGGTTCCCTACCATTTTTGTCCTTTATCATATCCATCTTTGCATGAAATGCCCCTTTAATATCTCAAATTTCTTGAATAGATCTCTGGTTTTTCCTTTTCTATTGTTTCCCTCTATTTCTTTGCACTGTTTGTTCAAGAAGGCCATCCTGTCTCTCCTCAATGTTCTTTGGAAGTCTGCATTCAGTTTTCTGTATCTTTCCCTTTCTCCCTTGCATTTTGCGTCCCTTCTTTCCTCTGCTATTTGTAGGGCCTCGTTGGACAGCCACTTTGCTTTCTTGCATTTTCTTTTCTTTGGGATCATTTTCATTGCTGCCTCATGTACAATGTTATGAGCCTCCATCCATAGTTCTTCAGGTGTTCTGTCTACCAAATCTAGTTCCTTAAATCTATTCTTCACCTCCACTGTGTATTCATAAGGAGATTTGAATTAGATTGTACCTGACTGGCCCAGTGGTCTTCCCTACTTTCTTCAGTTTAAGTTTTAATTTTGCTATAAGAAGCCACAGTCAGCACCAGGTCTTGTTTTTGTTGACTGCACAGAGCTCCTCCATCAATCTGATTCTGGTATTGTCCATCTGGCGATGTCCATCTGGTGATGTAGAGTTGCCTTTTGTGTTGTTGGAAAACAGTATTTGCAATGACCAGCTTGTTCTCTTGACAAAACTTGATTAGCCTTTGCCCTGCTTAGTTTGGAACTCCAAGGCCAAACTTGCCAGTTTACTTTATCGATAATCATACTTTATCGATAATCATAGGCTTTATGGAAGCGTCACTTGACTCCCTACTTTAGCATTCCAATCACCTATGGTCAGAAGAGCATCTTTCTTTGGTGTCGGTTGTAGGAGTTATAAGCCTCGATAGAATTGGTTAATTTCAGTCTCTTCAGCATTGGTAGTTGGTGCATAAGCTTGGATTACTGTGATGTTGAAAGGGCTGCCTTGGAGTTGTACTCAAATCATTCTATCATTTTTGAGGAGGTTGTATCCCAGCACAGCTTTTTCCACTCTTTTTTTGACTATGAAGGCTACTCCATTTCTTCTATGGGATTCTTGCCCACAGTAGTAGATATGATAGTCATCTGAACTGAATTCACGCATTCTCGTCCATTTAAAGAATACATGTTAACCAGTTACAAAGTTTATGAGTTTTTAAAATTGCTCTATTTTTGTTTGTTTATTTGCTTGTTCAGATTGTTAGCTAGCTAGCTAGCTAGCTAGCTAGCTAGTTAGTTAGTTAGTTAGTTAGTTAGTTAGTTGCTCTTGCCATACAGTGAGCCACAAATGGATAGGAAGTGCCTAATGCTTATGACCGGTACTTTATCGATAATCATAGGCTTTATGGAAGCGTGTTGGGATACTTTGATGCCAAGGTTTTTATCCCTGTCTGTCCCACACAGTATATGAAAATCATTGCTGAAATATCTTAGCATCCATAAAGCCTTTGTGGTCTAGCTCCAAATGCCTGAAACAGGACAACAGATAAGGTAGCATGCTTGTTACAGGAAGATTGACCAAACAAAGGGCAATGAAAGCAAGGACAAAACAATGCCTGGAGCAGAAATTCTTGGAAGGACATAATTGATGGTCACACACCTTTCCGCAGAATTATCATCCAGGCTTTTCTTGGAGATTGTTAAGCACTAACCCATTCTCTTTAAGGGTATCTCTTGTGTCAAGGACAATACTATTTTGGAAGGGAACAGGCTGATCATCCCACTAGGTGGTAGCAAAGGATTGCAAACATTCTTGTAGCTCCTCACTTCCCTTTCCCCATCTCTGATTTAGTAATAACTGTAAGTGCACCACTGGTATATCCAAAAAGTGATGGGAATAGGTTAATATCTACCGCAAACAAGTGGAAGATGTGGATTGCTGCAAATACAGCCGGTAGCAGAGGAGTTAAAAAGAACCCTAAATGATTTTAATTAGTACAGGACAAGTAGAGAAAAATTACTTAAGGTGATGAAAATGGAGAATACTTTGTAAACAAAAGAAACAAAGGCTCAGTATAAGAAAGAAGAGTTTGAAAATAAACAGTTGGAAAAATAAACCATTACATGGACAACACCTAAGAAATATTGATGGAAAGCACAATAATAGTTCAACATGGGCATAGCTCCAACTGGGGACCATTAAGAAAGAAACTGAAGGCTTGATTTCTGCTGCACAAGAATGAGCACTCCAAACCGACATGATGAAAGCTAAGAGTCAAGGAATTAGTACCAAATGCAAATGTCATCTCTGCCAAGAAAATAGGTGAAACTGTCTCTCACCTCATCTGTTAATGTCCAAAGACTGCAGAAATGGATTACAAAAGTAGACATGATAGAGTGGCAAAATTGGGCCTTACGCAAAAATTATAACTTGCCAGCCTCCAAAAACCCTTGGAAACATCAGACAGAAAAAGTCAGAAAATGATGAAGTTAAGATCTTGTGGGATTTCTTGATCCCAACTGACAGTCACCTTGAACACAATGTACCAGAAATAGTAGTAATAGAACAAAGAAATGTCTGTCTCATTGACATTGCAGTTCCAGGGGATGCCAGAGTTGAAGCTAAAGAATTGGAAAGACTAACAAAATACACAGACTTGGCAACTGAAACAGATTGCTTGTGGATGAAACACATGTCAGTGGTCTCTTTAGTCATTGAGGCTTCGGCAACAATGTCAAGAAATTTCATGCAATATTACAAACAGTTGCAGGTCTCAGAAATAACACCACCAGAGCTACAAAAAATGGCAATATTAGGAACAGCTAATGTACTGTGTTGATACTTAGCAGATACAGTACTTAGTTTTTTGGTTAAAACCAGTCAATGTTTTGATAATTTTGAGTGAGTGTGCCTGGTCTTCTTCTTCTTCTTCTTCTTCTTCTTCTTCTTCTTCTTCTTCTTCTTCTTCTTCTTCTTCTTCTTCTTCTTCTTCTTCTTCTTCTTCTTCTTGCATCCAGAAGGCTTCTGCCATGGCAATATGAAATATGGTGAATAAGGTTCGCCATGGAGAAGGGTTTTTCTTTACTGCTTGTCACTGCCATACATACATACATACATACATACATACATACATACATACATACATACATACATACATACATACATACATACATACATACATACATACATACCAAGTTCTCTGCATTGGCATGATTTTACAGGCAGATGGCACTGTTAGCCTACAAAATGGACCATGCCAGCTAAATGCCAAATTGCTTTTTCAGTTGCTAACAGTACTCATGTTACAATTGGCTCAGGGATTTTAAAAAATGGGAGTGGAAAAATCCACACACACACACCCAAAAAAATTCACATTTCAGCTTCTTCCTCTTGGGAAAATGCTTTTTATGCTATTCTTTGTTCTCATTACTGTGGTTTGGGGACCACCAAATGTTACCAAAACTAGTTAAGTGTTTGGTCAATTTGAGCACGTCCTAGGAATGACCAAATCCCATCACCCATGCAGCCAAGAATCAGAAGGAAGCTTCTCTAACAAGGCAGAGAGCAGGCTAAGTTCCAAACCGGCGTGCCCTTATCGAAGGGTGGACCACCCCATCTTTCATCTTCTCCTTCATCGTTGGACCTGTAAATCAAGCAGCCTTACAGGCGTGGAATAGATCCGAATGGGAAGTGAAGCCCAGTAACGTCTCAGTTTAAATATCTGTGAATTACAACACAGTTATTAATACATGATTACCAAGCTCTTAGAAAAATATGATGAGAACAGGATTCAAAACAGGCCTCTTTCATCACGCCCTAGTTTAAGCCCTGTCAATGATGAAGTAGAACCAGGGCTTTGAGGGTAAAACAATGGGTCTTTTTGGTTACCAGAGGGTGGTTACGTCCCCTCCAGTCTTCCCTGTTCCATGGGAGATTAGGTTTCATTCTCACAGGAGCTGGGGAAAGGTGTAGATTTTTGCAGTCAGAATACAGTGAGCCTCTCCTCGCCAATGGGCCTCCCTGGTTGTGGTGTACCATAAGAAATAGAGACAGACTGGGGAACATGAGGCCTGGGAACTACACGAGACTTACAGATAGAGATGGGCACGAAATGAACAATTTTTTGTTTCCGTTTTCGTTTTTTCGTTTCGTTACATAACGAAACGACAAACGAATTTTGTCTCTAAAATGAAACGAAACGAACAGAAACACCGGAAATTTTGTCGTGCGTTTCGTTTCCGTTACTGCAATATGAGTGAATGGCTTAAACTCCTTTAAAAAATTACAAAAAATTGAAATAAATGGTAACGAAATGGTAATGAAATGAACGAAAATGAAAACAATTTTTTTTTTGCAAAAATTCGTGAAAAACGGAAACGAACGAAAACGGACCCTCCAAACGACAAACGACAAACAAAATGCCATTTTTTTTATTCGTGCCCATCTCTACTTACAGGTAATATCTGGCTTGCCCAGAGGCCCAGAGGCCCAAGTGCCCCCACCCCCAGTATACCACTTTCTAAAAAGCTGGCCCAGAAAGTCAATTTCTTCCCCTGTATTGAGTATGTGGGAAATTCTGCCATGTTCTTCAAGTCCCCTAACAAGCATCTGAAAATGTTTTTGATAGTTTTTCTAATTTTACCACTAAAGGGCACACGGAGACCTTTCTCGTTTAAAAAAAACAAAAACATTTTTGCAAGAAACATTTAAGGGGAAGGGGGGCAACTCTCCAAGGATGGTTGTGTCTGGTTTTGACCCCGGAATTCTGGAAGTTGCCCATCCCTTAACTAGGCCATAACAGTGGCTGGGCTTTCCCATCTAGCACCAGGAAGACCAACAGCCTGTCTGCCAATAAACCTTTCTTTCGGTCTATTAAAAAGGCAGCTTCAACATCAACCATCCTTCCAGGTGCCTGTAGCCACTTGGCCTCTCAAACAATATAATATATGTCCAGATAATCTGGAGGACCTGGGATTTGTTAGGGATGAAAACCTTTTTCACTTCAGTATTTCTTTTCTACAACATACCGCCTGCCTTCCAAGAAAAGCTCAATTTTGCTGATTGCCCTTAATCCTTATTATTTCACCTCAAGTCTATGGTCACTCAACATATATTATGTGTGCTTTATGGATTAGTGGCTACTTAAGAATCTCTGCAAAGGTCAGCCAGTCCAACCACAACATCTATTTTCAAAATTAATAGTTTGACTTAATGTATATGCTTCAGAGTAAATAAAAACAAACAATCTCACCCCCGCACACACAACAAGCCAAGAAAAATGGTATCATGATACCCAATTCTTCATAAACCTGTGGTTTATGAATGTGGGATGTTGTGCTTCTCTACCCATGATTCAGAAAGCCTGGTAATGGCCTGATATTGCTACACAATATCATGTCCTTGTTGGAAGCAGGAAGCTTTACATAGCAAAGGGTAGCTTGAATGTTGACACCACCAGTGGTAGCAGTTGAGATGGTCTACAGCAGTGGTTCTCAACCTGTGGGTCTCCAGATGTTCCTGGACTGCAACTCCCAGAAATCCCTTCCAGCACAGTGAGTGGTGGAGGCTTCTGGGAGTTGCAGTCCAGGAATATCTGGGAACCCACAGGTTGAGAATCACTGGTCTACAGAATGCCCTCTTCTGCTCACTGCCATCCACAAAGAGGCACTACCAAAGGGAAAATCCCAAAAGCCGACTCCTTTTTTAATCACTTCTCACTCAAACACAAAGCAATTGTCATGGGTGTTTTTCAACCAGTGTGACTAGTAGTGAGCAGAAGAGAGTATGTTGCACACCATCTTGAGTGCTGTCATTGGTTAGTAGTTGTTAACACTGAGGCTACCATTTGCTATGCCAAACTTGGCCTCTTTTTTCCTGCTGGCAATTCAGAAACATAGAAAACTACCTTGCATCAATGCTATAGTGATGTACATGTGTGTTCCCTGATATGTTATACAGTGGTACCTTGTATAAAGGAATTAATTCGTTCCAAATGAAATTATGTTAAGCAAATTTTCTTTTATACAAATTCCCATAGGAATGCATTGAAAATATAGTAATCCCATTTTATGTTGTATGGATTTCCCCCATAGGCGATTATGTTAAGCAAATTTCTCCTATCTCCGGAAATTTTTACGTTGTACAAATTTTATGTTATACAAGCTGTTTGTTATACAAGGGTCCACTGTATATATTTCAGCTCAGAGAAGCTTACAGTTGTTTCATTGGTCTGTCTAGCTACATCTTGCATACATTGTTATATGCTATCACATCCCTTCTTGTTCATGGTGACCCTATGAATTAATGACTTGTAAAAAGCCTTGAGAGTCCCCTGGACTGCAAGGAGATCGAACCTATCCATCCTGAAAGAAATCAACCCCAAATGTTCACTGGAAGGACAGATTTTGAAGCTGAAGCTCCAGTACTTTGGCCTCCTCATGAGGAGAAAGGAGTCCTTGGAAAAGTCCCTGATGCTTGGAAAGATGGAAGGCAAAATGAAAAGGGGACGGCACAGAATGAGATGGTTGGACGGTGTCATCGATGCAACCAATATGGATTTGACCAAACTCCAGGAAGCAATGGAAGACAGGAAGGCCTGGTGAGCTCATCTGGTCACGAAGAGTTGGACATGACTGAATGACTGAACAGCAAAAAGTGCCTATCATTCTTAACCTTGTTCAGGTTTTACAAATGAAAGGTTGTGGCTTCTTCTGTTATTTCAGTCCATCTCATGTTCAGTCTCCCTCTCTTCCTACTGCTCTCAGCTTTTCCTAGCATTGTCTTTTTGATGGTGCACAGCTTGAAATACATCCATCTCCAAAATCCACATTCTTTAGTCAGTGCAACAAGGTGTACTCAATGGCTAAAATCTTGTTCCTTAGCATAGCAAATAGCACTAGAGTAATCTCATTGAATCGGTGGAGATTTGGTGACTCGGCTTCATAAGTACCATTGATGCAAATGGGCTTACTCTAGTGTGCTATGCTAAGCCACAGGATTTCAGCCAATATGTAACAGTACGAAAGTACATGCAATGATACTGCATGTATTTGAAAATTGTGTGCAAAAATGCATGGGCATTTCAGGGTGGGCGAGAGGACTCTTAAAAGCTGATAGGGAAATGAAACAGAATAAGATGCTCACAAAGAACTGGGAGATTCAGCAAGAACTACACTGTCAAATGTGCCCGTCTCTATTTAGAAGTCCAGAGGGCCTTTGCACTTCGGGTGACTCTGCCAATCACCCTCATCCATGAAAAGCTGCAAAAGGAATTCCTGCCCAAGTGAAACCTAGCCAAGCAGAAGAAGGGAGCTGGCAGCAAGGGACACTGCCTCTTTTCCACGGCATGCCAAGCTACAGAAAGTCACTTATGGCATCTGGGCATCTGTGCCATACAAGCCCATGGGAAATGCCAAAGCAGCTGCCAGAGAAGCTTGCCAAGTATCCAGATAGTGGCTAAACTATGCCCACAGCTCAACATCTGGGGCCTACAGTTCATGCAGGGTTACCATAAAAGGGGGTGGGGTGAAACAAGGCAAAACATTACATTACTTGCCAACTCCCTGGCCTTCCCAGTTCTGGTCACCTTTCATCTAAGCAGCTGGCAGTAAACAAATGAATCTTTTCTATCTATCTATCTATCTATCTATCTATCTATCTATCTATCTATCTATCTATCTATCTATCTATCTATCTATCTATCTATCTATCTATCTACCTACCTACCTACCTACCTACCTACCTACCTACCTACCTACCCTTCTTTGCCAGTTGAGAAGCAATTAAAAAAATATGAGTATTTATCTTTGACATAATCCGGGCCTCAGTGGGTTGGAGTACCTGGCTGCAGAGCAAGGAGCTGAGAGTTGGAACCCCTCTGTGGCTTCGATGAAAGTGCTACCAGAAATCAGTTACAGCCGTGCTTCTCAACCTTGGGCAACCCAGGTGTTCCTGAACTGCAATTTCCCAGAAACCCTGGTCATCACAGCCAGTGGTGAAGACTTGTGGGAACTGTAGTTCAAGAACACCATGGTGACCCAAAGCTGGGAACCACTCATCAAGAGCATGTACTGCTGATGGAATTGCACATCCCGCTGCCTATACATCCATGGCCGACAGTATGGTTCTAGAAGGAAGAACTGTAAACCATTTCTGAGTATTTTAGGCCTAAAAAACTCTAGAAGGGTGGTGTAAGTAGAAATTGACTTGAGGACGACTCATCATCATCATCATCATCATCATCATCATCATCATCATCATCATC
>JAHTLZ010001933.1:0-18419 GCA_023846285.1 Phrynocephalus versicolor
ATGCCTCAGGGCACCTACCAGAGGGGTGGTTTCTGGAGGTCCCCGCCTGGCCTCCCCCCCTCCTCCGTCCTGGGATGCTCTGGTGTGGTGGTGGGACTCGCCCGCCGCAAAAAGCCCAGTCTCGCCGCCGGCTGCCAAAGCGCAACCAAGCGGCACGGGCGGCACAGGAAAAAACTTTTTTAAACTCTCCCCCGGGTCTCCCCCCCAGCCATTCCCGGGCCAAAAAGCAGGCGCTCACTCAGTAGGGCACCTACCGGAGGGGGGTTTCTGGTCTGGAGGGGGGGTGTCCCGGCTTCCCCCCCCCCTCCGTCCTGGGCTGCTCTGGTCTGGTGGTGGGACTCGCCGCAGGCTCGCAAAAAGCCCACTCTCGCCGAGACGCCGACGGCCGCCGCAAACACAAGCGGCACGGACGGCGCAGGAAAAAACTTTTTTAAACTCTCCCCCGGGTCTCCCCCCCACCCATTCCCGGGCCAAAAAGCAGGCGGAAAATGCCCGCTTGACTAAGGGCAGTAGGGCACTCACTCAGTAGGGCACCTACCGGAGGGGGGGTTTCTGGTCTGGAGGGGGGTGTCCCGGCTTCCCCCGTCCTGGGCAGCCGGACTCGAGTCGCCTCGTCGCCATGCCATGCGGTGCGGGCGGGGGATCGAAAATGGGGCGGCGAATGCAATATTGTTTTTGAAATCGTGGTCCAAAAACACACAAGCACAACAGAAACACGCGGAAATGTATGAACTGCCAGATTTTTCACAGTAGCGCAGTGGTTTTTTTCTTGCAAGTTTGCAACAAAATGTCTCTCCTCTCCTCCTGTGTCCTCCATTGATTTTATTTTATTTTATTTTATTTTACACCTGCGCAGTGTGCAATGATGGGCTGGCCCAGTGGCCTGGCCAGCCATGTGGGAGGGGATGACCATGCAAATTTTTGGAGCCATCTCACCAATCGCATGGCCACTTGGCCACTGAGACTTCTGGGATGTGCCAAAAAGCCCCCTAAAACTTGCCCTAGCCCCCTAACCCGCTAACCCTAATCCTTGACTCCTTACCCATACGTCACAGACTGTCTTCTTAGTGGGTCAGAGAGGCACCCAGAGGTGCAACCCAATAGCCCACCATAACCTTACCCGTCATTAGCCTAACCCTAGCCCTAACCCTAATCCACCTTAGCCCATAGCCAGATCTACTTGCATTGCACTACACACGCAAGTACGATTCCCTTCTTTGTGGGACATGGCAGGTGCGACACGCTCCTCATACCAAGGGATCAGGTACTTGAGCAGGTGTCACTGGCACTGCCTGCAAATGGTATGCATATCCATATGGTTATGCATGCCATTTTGCAGCAGCAGCAGGTGAGGAGGGGAGACCCCCATGTTGAGGGGTCTCTTGGAGCCTGCTGCTGCTGTCCCTTCCTTTATAGCGGGCCGGCGGAGGCACCCACCCCACAGAGGTGCCTCCAGGAGCCCGCTACCCCCTCAAAAAAAAAAAAAACCAGTATAACGATAACGAAAAAATGAAAAAACGAACCGACTAATTTTTGCGAAGTTTCGCGAAAAACGGAAACGAGCCGACACGGGCTGCCTCCGACACACGACAACTCGAAAACGTCATTTTCCCGAGTCGTGCCCATCTCTAGTCATGAGCATATAAAACATACATACTAGACATGGGCACGACTCGGCGAAATTTCCATTTCCGTTTCCGTTTTTCATTTCCGTTACGTAACGGAAATGGTAATGATAATTAAGCCGTCAGAACTTGAACTCAAACCGAAAAAAGAAAAATTTGGTCGGGTTTTTCGTTTTCGCTTGTGGCATCATGGTGATTGTGCAATGCAAAGCACAGAAAAACTTTTTAAAAGTTTTTTTAAAAAAAAAACCGACTCCTGGCCAAAAAAGCAGGCGAAAATCTGCCTGCCTGAGGCTTTGCCACCTACCAGAGGGGTGGTTTCTGGGGGGTCCCCGGCCTTCCCCCCCTCTTCTCCTGTCCTGGGCTGCTTGCACCAGGCTGGGGGGTGGTCATCCTCGTCGTCTCGCCATGCCATGCGGTGGGGGGGATCCAAAATGGTGACCGCAATTTTTCTTTTGAAATCATGGTAAAAAAACACACCAAATCACCACAGAAACATGTGAAATTTATTTATTTTAAATGCCTGAATTTTAATAGTAGCAGCAGTGGGGTTTTTTACAGCAATAAAACGTCGTATTGATTTTATTTTGTTTTATTTTACTTTTTATTTTTTTAGACCTTCCCATTTGGGCTGGGCATGAGATGGGACCATGCAAATTTTTTGAACCATTCCACCAATGGCATTGCCAGGTTTTTGACTGACACTTCTGGATGTCTCGGAGGGCATAAAAGCCGAGGCACCTTCCAGAAATCGTAGTCGGGTGTATGGATGTGGTTGAGGGAGGAGAGCTGGCTGCTGGTGCTGGTGTGATCCGATCGAGATTAAGGAGGAAGGCTGGATGCTTTAGGATTTAAGTTAGGCAGGGAGGGAGGGAATTGAATTTAGAAAATAAATTCTTTGATTCCCTGCAGCTTTGTCTGCTGAAGAGAATAGTAGTTTATTCTTTATTTCTTCTCTGGCAGTTTGTGAGGATTTTTTTCTGATATTGGATAAAGGGGGAGGTTCGACTGGGAGTGGGAGGTGTGGATTTATTTTAAATATATATTATATACTACCATTTATTTTCTATTTTCCCAACTTCAATTTGCTTGCACACACAGACATTTGGGGCGCAAGCCAAGAACAGAACCTCTATCCTAAGTTATATCCTAACTGCCCCCTCGCCCGCCCGCTCGCGCCGCCACCCGCCTGCGGCCCGCGCTGTGGCCCGCCCCCTCGCCCACCCACGCCTCCCCCTTTTGCTGTTGCCACCTGCCCATAGCCCCCCGCCACCGCCGCCCGCCCGCACCTCCCCCCGCTGCCCCCCACCCCACCCGCCGCCTAGGGTGCAAAAACACCTAGCACCGACCCTGATTGTGAGACGCCCCTATGCTCTGGGAAGTCAAATCGTGCCAAATCGCGGTGGAAACGACAAACAACAAACGAAATGACGAAATGACAAATTTGTGAAAAATTTCGCGACAAACAGAAACAACCCAAAATGGACCCATTCTGACAAAGGAAAACTTGAAACGTCATTTTTTTCTGGTCGTGCCCATGTCTAATACATACATACCTCATCCATGACATGCTGAATTTCTTCCTCTTGCAGTTTTCTCCTCAGGTTGCTAGAAGTAATTTTGGATTATAGGTTACATATTCTCCACTGGGCTTGTTGCTACACCTCATCAGCACACTGCGGACAGCATCTCTGCCTTGCTAACGTGCTCCAGATTAAATAGCTTGGCAAACGTGGTATGTTGTGGGACAGGTTAATTCCAACATTGTGGCACCATTTAATGACACAGCCCACCTGTGTTGATTGAATTTTTATCTCCTTCCTCCTAACAGTGGGACTCACTTCCACATTACAAAAGGGATCACATGAGAGCCATGGTAAAGAGATAGTAAGTGTTTAGTTTCTGAAAAATTGGCTCCTGCTGCTGATGCCATCCAACTTGCACAAATGGGATTTTACTAGTCAATAAATATTTAGCAGGACTTCAGGGCACACAAAGTTTCTGAAAAAGTTGATTACATTTTCCCCAAGCTGCTCATATAAGGGAAATGCCAGGTAGAGAATGAGTGTAGTTTTGTGGCTGACAGCTCTTACTTCCAAATAGGAACATCTCCTGCTTACTATCAATCAAAATATTTTTGGAAGGTATGCAGGAACATATCAGAGACTGTTCCTGTCATTTCACTTCATTTTGTGATTGGCTGTAAGAAAAAAGCCTTCAAGGCTTTCCACTGAACTCGGTGGACTTAATCTCATTCTGCTCCGAGATTAAACATTTATTGGCAGTTCTTGTGGGAACAAAAGGTTACCTGTGGGTGCTCCTGACAGCATACACCCACGCGCATGCACACCCCTGCCCTGAACCTTTTGAACTGAAAAGTAGCAGGTTTCATTGTTAGAAGTGATGATTGTGCCAGAAATGTCCACTTGATTCTTTCAAAAAGCAAAATCATAAAAAAAGACGAAACATTAAAAGTATGCCTTTTTGTTGATGTTGCCATTAAAGAAGCCTTGTGGTGCAGAGGTTAAATGCCTCTATTGCAGCTAAAACTGTGCTCATGACCTGGGGTTCAATCCCAGGTAGCAGGCTCATGGTTGACTCAGCCTTCCATCCTTCTGGTGGGGGGCAATGCGTAGCCTGCATAATTAAATTGTAAACTGCCCAGAGAGTGCTGGAAGCACTATGGGACGGTATATAAGCAGAACACTTTGCTGTTGCTTAAAGTCATCCAAAAAACATAAAGAACTTTGGATTTTAAAAAGTCCGGCCTCTGAGATGCCCCAAGGTGAAGGGAGTGTGGGGCTGGATCTGAATATTGCTCTCTGTGTTTTTTCTGCCATCTATGTTTACTCCCTTCATACAAACTAGTGCCAGTCCATGTTGTTGGTTCCATGGATTAGGATTCTTGCTGGATGACTCCTTCACTATAAATTTGGGCTTTCTGGAATTAAATGGTATACCTGGAGGAGGATAGGTAAACAGGTCTAATTAGAGGGGGAAATTGTAACCAACAAAACCAGGTTCCTACTTTTCAGCTTAGAGTATTTCTGCTGAGAACTGCTAGCGCTGCATTTGTGCTGAACTTGATTATCGAAAACGTAGCATATCCAGTTGCAAAGCTTGAGCTGAAATACCAGACTTCTTACAACACACTGCAGCAGACTTTTTCTGACTGTTCTAATGGGGAAAAAATAATAAAAAGAACTCTCATGATGGCTGGAAATTGTCCAAGTTTAACTATGTTGTTATGAAAATAATTGTAAAGGTCCAGGGAGCATTCCATATGGCACCCATGCACATTTCAGTTTGATGAAGAATATTGCATTACAGCTTCTTAAGACTAAATAGAAACTGTAGGGTAAGTTTAGGACTAGGTAGATTTAGAACTGATAAGACTGAAATGGAGCTTCGGAAGTCAAATTGATCTGGCACATGTAAATCCATATGATGGCATTGCTTTCATGAGCTGCACAGAGGCTTCCCATTCACTGTGGAAAGAGGAGGACATGGAATACACAACAAGAGCAATGTGCACATACACATCCAGAGCATTTGTGTGTGCTGTCCCGAGTCTAGTGCACTTGGGGCATGTAGTTAAGTGGAAATATTAAAAAACAAATTGGCCATCACATTTGCTGGTGGATGGTTGGGAATGAAACACAGATGCCGCTCGCTGAGGTGACCCTGGCCCGTGTGGAAACTCCTGTTCTTCTAGGCAGTGCTAAATGAGGCTAGATACTTAAGAGGAGAAGGAATGGCGAGATACTTCATGGGTTGCTTGTAATCTTCAGACTGATGGTTTCAGAAACTCTGTGTCTTTTTTACTGAGCTGCTGTCAGCTCTTTGGGAGAGTTTGCTTTTGAGATGTGTGAAAGAGACCCCTCCTCCACACTCAGGCTTGTGGCAAAAAAAAAAAAAAAACACTTTGTTGTCTCCCCCTCAGGCACATCTGGCAGGGAGACTGTTGCTGCCGACATGAGCTTTCAGGTCTGATCCCGCTGACTCTCGGGAAGAAGCAATTTGACAAAACTGATGTGCAAGAGCAGGGCACAGCTTGAAGCAGAAAGAGGGCTTGTTTTTCACTGTGCAAAAAAGAGGGAAGGAGAAATGGAAGGAAGAACTGATTTCTAGAGTGTAGATGCACTTTTGTTCTTCATTTGCTATTTGACAAATTTAAACAAATGAGATACAGTTAAATGTTCTCTTATAAAACATGTCTTCAGAAGGTCAATCCACTTCAAAGAGAAGGGTAGGTCAGCCAGTCCAACACAGCATCTAGCACACGGTTTGTAGCCTGTTTTTGTTTTGTTTTAATTTAGCTGTCCATGCTGATTTTTCTTGCTGGGAAATCCTTGTGAGTTTCACCGGTCGAAATGTGTAGACTATTTAGCCATGACAAGTCAAGTTGCCTTGGTTGCAACATGAGGAGGGAATATGGGCACTATGTTGGGAGCCACATGGAGAAGCTTTCTCAGATAGCTCTGCATCCAAGGAGCAGTGCATGGTAGTCCAAAATAAACCCAGTCATCAAGCAAGAGGATGGCAGGGCTCAGAGTGGCTGGGACTTTCTTGGCTGGCTGGAAGATGGATATTCCTGTCAAGGAAGCATAAATACAGCCCCATATTCCTTGCATGTCACAGGTTGGCAAATAATTTATAATACAATTTATATTCCAGGAAGGATGGAGCTATGTATATACTTATATTCATACTTGGCATAGTGTATTCAGTTGCTATGGAAGGGTGGAGGATATTGGTGCTTGGCCCTATCCAAGACAAAGAGATGATCTCGTGGGAATCAGAGAATGGAGAGGACTGGCAGGGAGAGCTGGGGCAGTCCCCTAGAGTGGGTGGTGGCAGGCTTCCCCTAGTCATCTTGAATTTGGGGGTGGGTCTTCATGTCCACATACGGGCATCCATGACTGACTACCCAAGAATGGCAGTTGGAAGTTGGCATTGACTGCTAATCAGGTCATCCAATGCTAAGACCCGCTCCTCATGCTGTCTTGCTGCAACCAATACAAGACATGGCCCAATTTTATCCACTTAAATTTCATTCTGCAAATAATATTCTAACTTGTACTGTATTGTATGTTGATCCTACTACCTTTTAAAAGAAATATGAGTGTAATTAGCTTCTATAAGGAGGAGAATATGTTTTTCTTTCTTTCTATCATCTTGGAAATAAATGGTGACCTGGGTCTACTCTCAGCTAGAGCAATCAACACTTACTAAATTCTAATTTGCTTAATTTTAATTCTAACGCACTGTATGGAATCCTAATGGCCACTCCGATGATGACCAGTTTGTGGGTGGGGCTTAATTTGCTGAACCGTCCAGCTTCTGGGCGCGAAAAATTTGCTCCGATCTGGGTCCTGGGGAGTCAGGTGCACATGGGACTTATTTGAGCTCACTCCTGCCTTCCCTGGTGTTCCTTCCCCAGGAGGTGATCACCCAACCCTCCCACTCTTATGTCAGGAGAATGAAATTAGCTGGTTGCTACAGGGCGGGATGGGAATTTTTGGTGGGTACTCACATTGTCCTTGAGTACCCATGCATTTTCACCCATCCCATTCTCTTCACAGCACAGTGGTTTTTTTTCCTGTTGTTAGCCTGGTCTCAACCCTCATTGGCAGGTAGTGCAGGAGGTAGGGGTATTCAGTCACAGCCCTTGTAATTCACCCTAAGGGGCCATTCAGTCCTTGAGTAATTAAACACCTTGGTTAGGATTAGGATTAACACAATTATCAAGTTAATATCAGGCCAAACCGAGGGCTGTTCTTGGGCTAGTAGATTCACTCAAGTTCAAAGGATGCTGAACAGGTGGGCGGCATCCTTTGGAGGAGTAAAACTCACTGAACACATTGGACAGATGACATACCTCCTTGCACTACGGGATCAAGTGTCCTTGATCCCTAATTTGAGTTAAATATTGTTATCATTCAATAAAGTTGTGGCCCTATTTTCCCAAAATGAAATTGTCTCACCTTGTGGTTTTTTTTTTTTTGTTTTTTTTTGTGTGTGGTCTGGGTGGGCAATGGTGTTTGAATAATGGTTACAAGATGTGCAACAGCTAACTGGCTAATTGATGATTTACTAGACAACATCTTGGTTTTATAATCAGCTGCATGACCAAGCACATGACCAGACATGTTGATAATTAGCCACAATAAGCTACAGTAAGTTCATTCATTCATTCATTCATTCATTCATTTTTATACTGCCCCTCTTCCTGAAAGAACTCCGGGCGGTGAACAAAGAGGGAATGTACTCACAGTTTCCTAAGTTAAACAAAAATTGCACAAAAGCTAACAGAGTTTTCGCTACTACTGCTTCAGTGGGAGGGAAATGGGAAATTGCACCTTGCATTTTAGGAAGACAAGCTGAAGTATATACAACACACTAAAGAGATATGTATCTTGAAAGAGACTGAACAACATGTCATTCAAGGGAATGTTGATCAGAGTGTGATCAAATTCTCAAATGGAAAAGAAAACAGATAAGCAGCACAGTGGAACAAAGAATATGATACTACCTATACATCTTCCCAATAGATCAACATGAACTCATTTTAATAAATACATAAATAGTTACGCCTGAACAATTACCAAACTGACCTAATAATGGCTGGAGTATTTACAAACTGACTGGGACACTTTAATGCTGAGCAGCTTAAAGACATAACTTTGGGAAGGGAAGATGCATTTGTGACAGTTTATTTTTTCTCTCTGAATTATTATTACTAGTATTATTGTCTTCTTTGCCACCACCCCTTCCCCACCTGTCACTTCAGTCTCTTGTCTTTCAGTACTTTCAGGCAGTGCCCAATTCCCTTACCTATTTTAACAAGAAATGCACATTGCAGTTGAATGCCACAGGCCATGGTTACCCAAAAAGTCACAGGTCAATAAAAGATCACTTACATTCCCTGTGAGTCTTTTCATGTTATTTTTTTCAACCATTGGGGATTGCTAGGAGGGTGGGTGAAATAGGGGAACGTTCAAAAAGCCAAGGGGGCTCTTTATGAAACACTTTCAAAACCTCCCCCACACTCAGAAGGAGCTGCCCTCTCACCTTACGTTACCTTGCCTGAGGGAAAGTGGCCTCCTCCCCCACCACACACACACCTCCATAGAGTGTTCCAACCTTTCAAGAAGTTGTTGGCTGTCTTATCTCCCTCCCTGGGTGATTTACAAGAAAGTATAAGAGAGGAGTCAGTACTCTTTATCAAAATCATCTCTTACAAAGAAGCCAATAAAATGATCTACATCATATCACAGCTTGACATATTTGACATCTGTTCTGTAATAAAATTCGCTTCATGCATATGCTTCCTCTGACTCATACATATGCTTCCCACTAGCAGACTGCTCTTCTGAGACACAATTCTTGATGCATCCAGCATAGTCAAGTATTCTTCCATGGTGTCATGTTTGTTTCCCAGTATGCTTTTTTTTAAATTCAGCAATACCATTACCACATTTCCACTGGAACCATGTCCAGTGTTTTAATACTCAATCTATCTGTAGGATTCTTGATTGTCCCCTAGTAGAGATGGGCACGACCAGAAAAAATGATGTTTTGAGTTGTCGTTTGTCGGGACAGGTCCGTTTCGGGTCGTTGTCGTTTGTTGCGATAATTTTCAAAAATTTGTTGTTTCCGTTTGTTGTTTGTTGTTTGGGTTGGGGTTGGGGTTGGGGTAAGTGAGTGGACTCTGGGAGGCACCTCTCTGGGTGCCTCTGACGTCTGACCCACTAAGAAGGGAAAGGAAGCGTAACACGAAGCCGCCGCGTACTATACATTACATTATGTTAGGGTGGGGGGGTAAGTGGCAGAGGCACCTCTCTCTCTCTGGGTGCCTCTGACTCACTAAGAAGGGAAGCGTACTAGCGTACTGGCGTACAGGTTAGGGAATGGGATAGGGGATAGTGGGCTCTGCGAGGCACCTCTCTGGGTGCCTCACTATGACTCACTAAGAAGGGAAGTGTACTAGCGTACTGGCGTACAGGTTAGGAAAAGGGATAGGGGTAGGGGATAGTGGACTCTGTGAGGCGCCTCTCTGGGTGCCTCACTTTGACCCACTAAGAAGGGAAGTGTACTTGTGTACAGATCTGGGTACAGATCTGAGTTACATACAGATCTTGGGGTAAGGGTAAGGGGTAGGGTTAGGGTTACGGTTAAGGTTAGGGTGGGTTAGTGGGCTGCACCTCTGGGTGCCTCTGGGTGCCTCTGACTCACTAAGAAGGACAGTGTATTGGCGTATGGGTTAGGGTTAGGGTTAGGTTAGGGTTTTTGGGCTTTTAATGCCCTCTCTGGCACATCCAGAAGTCTCAGTCAAAACCTGGCCATGCGATTGGTGGAATGGCTCCAAAAAATTGCATGGTCCCATCCCATGGCCAGCCCATCATTGCGCATGCGCAGGTGTAAAAAAATAAAAATAAAATAAAATAAAATAAAATCAATGGAGACGTTTTATTGCAAGAAAAACCCACTGCTGCTACTATAAAAATCAGGCATTTTAAATACCTAATTTTCAAATGTTTCTGTGGTGCTTTGGTGGGTTTTTGGACCACGATTTAAAAATAAATATTGCGGTTGCCATTTTGGATCCCCCCCACCGCATGGCAAATGGAGACGACGAGGATCCCCCCCTAGCCTGGTACCAGCAGCAGCCCAGGCCAGGAGAGGGGGGGAAGGCCGGGGACCCCCCCAGAAACCACCCCTCTCTAGTAGGTGCCCTCACTGAGGCAGGCATATTTTCTCCTGCTTTTATGGCCGGGAATCAGGTTTTTTTAAAAAACTTTTTTTCTGTGCTGCTTGGCATCGCGCGATCGCCACGATGCCATGAACGACAACGAGAAACCCGACCAAATTTGTCTTTTATCAGGTCGGGTTTGAGCTGGAGCGGAGTAATTCCTGTTACCGTTCTCGTTACGTAACGAGAACGACAACCGAAAACGGAAATGAGGATTTTGCCGAGTCGTGCCCATGTCTATCCCCTAGTGTGACTTTTTAAACCTTAATCTATACTACTGTACCTATATGCAGAAGAAAAATATCATCCTGCTATTAAAAAAGAATCTGAAGGGCTGATACATTAGTATTTTGTATTTTGAATGCAATCTTCAAAGAATATGAACTCTTTGTTCTACTTTAAGTAGATAACAGACAAGATACCAATTGTTCCCTGACTGGCATTTTTGTATTACATTTCTGCATACACACTAAACTCTTCATTCTTTTCGATTTAGTTTCCCTTGGTGTGCTGAGATGCTTTAGCAAAGAAGTATCAGTTTCTTCAAGATTTCATTCCATTAAGGATCAAAACTGCAAAGGAGGGTGAGCAACCGGGAGGCAGGCTTAGAAAGCCTTTCTAGCCCCTCCAAAAACCCCAAAACCTGTGGCCCGGGACAAAGCCTGGGCTTTGGTGGCTCCTAGGAGGAGAAAGCAGCATGAAATCTTTGTGCCAAAAGCCCATGCTCCTGGGGAAGCCCTGACGTTGCCTCCTCTCTGGTGCTGTGAATGCAGGCAGCTGCAGGGAAGGGAAATTTGCCCTCTCCTGGCACTTCGGCCAGTAAGGAGGATCCCAAAGAAGGAGCACTATTTTTTCTTACTAAGGTGAAGAAATATATGGGCTTCAATCTTCCTACTTCTGAACATAATACAGTATGGGGTTCATACCCACAATACACACTACTCCAAACAGTTGTTTCAGAAGACACCTCCAAAACAAATTGAGAACCACAGCAGGAAACAAATGTGTTAAATCCCTCTATCTCCACCTGTTATGGGATGGTGTCTCTTGAACTGAATCTGTTTCTTTGCTCAAACAGCAGGACCCCCTTTTCCACTTATTCATTAACCACTGGTTCAGTTATCCACGGTTCGCAGAGGAAAAAAAGTAAATAAATAATTCAGCAGCTACAAAGCAGGTTACTGTCACAAACAGCAGCCGTAAAGCAAGCTACTGTCATAAAACAGCAGCCGTAAGGCAAACTATTGTAACAAAACATCCGTTTGGGGGGGGGGTTGGTGCTCTCTCTTATCTGCTGTTCTTGTTATCCACAGGAAGGCCTGGAACCAATCCCCAGCAGATACAGGGGTGCTATTGTATTTTTGAATAAAATGTTTGTGGAGAAAGATATAGATATAGCATTTGAGTGACATGCCATTTGACCCTTGGGACCATGTAGTTGTGTGGTTAAGTGTGATCCCAGTTTGAAGAGCAGTTCATTAGATTTCCTCCCTAGGTTCAAACTTGTGATTTATACTATGCTGGCTCTCTTCTAAACCGGCATGGAAGTGGTGGTTCCTGTGCTTATGGAAATGTGTTCAACTGTGAAGACATCGAGTTGTGTTCTTCCTGAAGTAAACTCCCTTCTGTGGAGTGCCTGACAACGTTTTCCTCAGTATTTTCACACCAATAATTAATTAAAACATTCTTAGAACTGATGGACTGTTTTTATAATAATGTTTCAAGGTCCTCTTTGGGGCTTCAATATCTGTTGTCCTTCTGAATTATATCACACTGGAAATAATTTTTAAGCTGATGTCATGTTGCTGTACACCACTTAACTGGAAGTAAGCCTCATTGAATTTAGCGGCTTCTGAACAGCCAGAGAGAGAATGATGATATCAATCTACCTATTGTTCCTTATCTTTTCCTCAGCTTTTCTTTCTTTCTTTCCTTCCTTCTTTTTCTTTTCTTTTTGCCACTTTTAATACGAGGGAAGGAGAGTAAAACCGACACAAGAAATTAATCTCCAAATATCGCTGGTAATTCCAATGCAGATAAAGTATCAACAATTGATCCTTTTCTGGCATTTCCTGGTGAGGCCTCTCTTCTCAATTGTCCCATTTTACTCCTTGACACATTGACTTTTCTGTACTTCTGCATTAAGGCTGATGAGAACAGACAAGCTCTCATTACAAATCCAAAGGGTTAGGCATTGTTTTAAATCAGAAGTGTGTCAAACACTAGTAATCCCCAGACCATATCATTTTATACTTGATAAGGCAGGCCTCTTGAGAAGGGTTTATGTGCCCCGGCATATTTGGAAACTTTTCTTGACAGAACAAATTCTTTGAGGAAATACATCAAAACTCTGTTTATCTCTACAGCTGCTCCCTTAAAACCTGTCAGCACTAATAGTATGTGATCTCAGATTAAATAAGTCCTATTGAGAAACAGTGTGGCCATATCCATATTCAATATGCATTCTTGCTACTATCAGAGGGAGCTGCTGCTTACAAGAGAGAAGAATCGGCAATGAGGAATTACATTGTTCTTTCAGCATACCAGAGACTAAAAACTTCTCAAAGTAGTCCTGAACTCTCCAGGCGCATCCCATACACAGCTGAGCATCCTTACAAAACAAGAAAGGCAACACGGTGTGGTCATTATTTAAAAAAATTAAGTCATCTCTTATGAGAGTAGTGAATCTTGCTTACCCGGGGTGGTTGATTTAACAACAGAGTAGAAATAACTTGTATTTTCAAAAACAGATGACGAGTCAAAAAGTCTGTTTTGGTCACTGCCATCTATGTGAATTTTCTTACTCTCTTCCTAGCTAAAGAAGCATTACCTGTAGTGGTTTAAACATAAAAAGCATAAACTCAGATGAACTGTGTTTATGTGTATATAAGCAATACCTTGGGAAGCAAGACAAATTAAAATATAAGTGTGGACTCTGAAGGAAATCTTTCAGTGAGGCTTACTCTCAGGTAAATATGGAAAGAACTTGACCCTATATTCATTTGTTCTTTGTTTTTAGACCTGGCTGATACGTTTCTGTCAGCGAGGATGGATCCTCCACCTTCTTAAGTTTTCTCAGTATTTTTCAACTTGATGCACATATCCAGAATAAAGGGAAAACAGTAATTAGTTTTTGCAATGAATGGTCCCTGCTAGGTCTGAAAATCATTAGCTTGACTGAAGTTGTTGATTTAAAATACCTAAATATTACGTATTTTCTTTCATTCGCTTTTACCCCCAGAACCACAAAACAAGTAGTAATTTGCTGTCTGAGAAGAGGTTCATTATTTTGACAAAACGAACCAACACTATTGGTTCATCAATTCAAAGCAATCTGTTCTTTATTGATCAACATATCACATTGCTGAGAAAAGATTTGTCCCTTTAGTATTTTGACTCCTGGTTGCTTGAAATCATTATTATTGTAGAAGAATCACCTTGTTTTAATTACTGAGGAGAGATTAATCTCATTTTATTAACTTTGGGATTTACGCCAAGTTGGAAGTAGAATGTAAAACACTGAATCATTGGGTTTCTGACAGCAGTTTTCTGTGAGACTTGTATCAGGGAGAATACTTGAATGGTGAAGACAAATGCCTATATTATTTTTTATTTAAAGTACTCATTTAACTTTGATAGCATTCATTAAAGAATATGAAGTCATCATTCTTCTGCATGTTAGTAATGGGAAAGATACCTTCGCATAATTGTTTTCTGATTATTCTCTGTGCACATAGCTCAATTGCCACTTTTATATAAGTAGTACATGCAGAGGTAAGCCACATTGAACTAAGGTTTAGTCCTTGATAGGAAAGTACAAGATGGGGTATTGGATAGGAGGACAGACAATTAGAGATGGGCACGACTCAAAAAAAATGGTGTTTCGTTTGTCGTTTGGTCGTTTAGGGGTCCGTTTCGATTCGTTTTCGTTCTCGCTGGGTTTTTCACAAAATTTTCATTTTCGTTTTTGTTACGTAACGAAACGAAAAAATGAAAACAAAAATGAAAAATTGCTGTTTCGTTAGCATTCTTTTCAGTTCATTTATTTATTTATTTATTGTTGGATTTATATCCCGCCCATCTTCCCAAAGGGAACTCTGGGCGGCTAACACAGCTGGACGAGCCAGCAAATAGAGCAGTACAATATAGGGCAAAATAAAATACAATTTACACAACACAGCAATACAGATAAGATATAAGGGGAAAACAGCAGCAAGGGAGCACCCTTTGTTTCAGAACCTCACTGCTACTTTAACAGAACCTTACTGGGAAAATCGATGGCGGCAAAAAAAAAGGGGGGGGCTACTCTAGGTCACCAAAGGCCTTGCGGAATAAGATTGTCTTCAACGCTCTACGAAAGGCCAGCAGGGACTCTGCAGAGCGCACTTCGCTGGGAAGGCTGTTACATAAAGATGGAGCAGCCACCGAGAAGGACCGGTTTCGAGTTAGGGAACGCCTGGCCTCTCGGGGAGTTGGAACCCGAAGCGAGTGCACCCGCGACTGCCGAATCGGTCGGGTCGATGTTGACCGCTGGGCGATCCGCTCTGCCAGGTAATCTGGTCCCAAGCCATGGAGGGTTTTATAAACTAAAACCAAGACCTTGAATCTGATCCGGGAAGCAACTGGTAGCCAATGCAGCCGGGCCAGAACCGGGGTGATGTGGTCAAAGCGATGCACACCCGCCACCAGTCTGGCCGCTGCATTTTGCACCCGCTGCAATCGCCGGAGGAGAGTCAAGGGCAGCCCCATGTAGAGAGCGTTACAGTAGTCTAGCTTCGAGATCACCAGCGCCTGGACCACTGTTCTCAGGGAGTCCCCGTCCAGGTAAGGGCGAATCTGGGCGATCTGGCGAAGATGAAAAAATGCGGTCCTGGCCACAGCTGCCACCTGGGCATCCAGGGACAAGGCTGGGTCCAGGATCACACCCAGATTCCGAACCCTCTCCGCTAGATGGAGGGAAACACCCTCCAAACTGGGGAGGGGGCCCCCGTACCCAGACGGGGAACTCCCGAAGAACATCACCACGGTCTTCTCAGGGTTGAGTCTGAGCCTGTTGGCCCTGGTCCAAGCCATGACCGCCTCCAGACACTGGTCGAGGGACCGGACAGCTTCCACTGCAGAGGTGGAAAAACAGAGATAGAGCTGCGTGTCATCAGCGTACTGATGACAACGCAGCCCAAATCTCCTGATGACCCCAGCCAGCGGCCTTACATAGATGTTAAACAGCATGGGGGAGAGAGACGAGCCCTGCGGAACCCCACAAGGGAGTGTCCACGGGGCCGACAACTCTCCTCCATGCTGCACAATGCATTTGCCGCAACGAAAACAAAAAACACAGCAAATTTTTTCGTTTTGTTTTTGAAAAATTTTCGTTTTCGTTTTCGTTACAAAATGAAATAAAAAACGAAAACGAAAATGAAAATTTCGCTGAGTCGTGCCCATCTCTACAGACAATAATTCAGGAGGACTGAGTGCAAATGCCTACTCAACCAAGGAAACTCATGGGGGGGGGAAGTTGGCATGGATAAAACCACTGTTTATGCATTTCATAGTTCTTGGAAACCCTATTAGGGTAGATATTAGGGTAGCTATAAGTGGGATGTGACGTGATGGCACAAAACACACATCTGCAGTAATGTACAGGTTTGCATCCTATAGGGAATACTGAATGTCGCGATTACCTTCTCTTTCTCAGATCAACTGTAAGGAGGTTTTCAGGAACAATTATTGTTTTGTCAACAGAAGACTTAAGCCTACATGCAATGAGAGATAAATCATGTTAAAATGTTACACTCCAAGCAATTAAAATACATAGAGGATGGAGCTGGATCTGCTGCCTTCCTGCCAACATATCCCTTGCTGCCTTCTCCTCAGTGTTTGAATACTGGGAGTGGATTTCAAGAGAGAAACTGTGGTGGCTACCTTCATAACTACCTTCATACCTTTATAACTGTTCGGCAGTGGAATATGCTGCCATGGAGGGTGGTGAACTCTCCTTCTTTGGAGGTTTTTAAGCAGAGGCTGGATGGCCATCTGTTGGAAATATTGTGATGGGGTTCCTGCATGGCAGATGGTTGGATGGGATGGCCCTTGAGGTCTCTTCCAACTCTATGATTCTATGATTCTATAATGGTGGACCCTGATCATGAAGTCTTCTCCATCACGGAGGGGCATATGGGCATAGTGTGGGGTCTTTCTTCATTGCTCCCTCTCTTTCTCTCACACCTGATGATCATGGTGGTGGTAGGGCTGTAATGGCAAGGGTGGGGTCAAATTAGTGCTACTCCATTTTAATGATACTGTAATAATGTACTACTGTAGTACTACTGAAGCGACTGTCATCTAAACTAAGCCAACAAGAGATCAAAATGTGGTCTACTTGACATGATCAGTTTCTGGCCACAGTCCTGCAGTGTCCCAGCTACTGCCAACAAATGGTAACTCAACATAATTCCCATATTCCATTTGATGTTAACTTCAGGCAAGTGTCCAAAATGGTGTTATATGACCTCTACTTGCACAATGGCTGTTCCGCTTTGCACTGAGTTGTGGGTGGGGCTGCTTTGCCTTCCCTGTCCAGAGATCTGGTGTGAAAAAATTGCACTGATCTGGGTCCTGGCTGTGTGGGAGTGATAGCCTATATAAGACTGATTCCTCTGTGCTGCCTCCTCTTTTCCTTTGAGCCTTGATGGTGAGGGATGCTGAACAGGCTGGCAGCATCCATCTAAAGCAGGTATATCACTGAATTCATGCAGGGTGGATATTCATTACCGTCAAACTCAGAAACCTCCTCGCACTACTTATCAGGTCCTCCTGCCAGTTAATTGTTAACAGTTAGAGTTAAATATGATTATTAATAAATTGTGGCCCAATTTAACCCATATACTTTGACTTGTTTCCTTATTCCAGGCTGGGGGGGGGGGCAAAGAGGCTTCTTTCAGCTGCATGCCTTGTACTCATTCTCTTTAAAAAAAATTCCTGAAAAGACACAGCCCTTTCTCTTGGGATTTATACTGAACTATATCCCCACCATCTGCAGCTCAGAATAAAACATAGTCAACCCCATTCAGGAGGATCTTGTGACCTTCAGGAGAGGCTAAGTAGAGGGAAGGAGATATGAAGGGAAAGACAGCATGAGTATAGTTTCAACTAACCAGTTCTCAGACGAAGATTTGATTGGATTACTGTTTGTTATGAATTGAATAGCAGTTGGAGAAAACACTGATTATCTTCAGCAGAACCCCTAAATAGAGAACTGTAACGACAAAGAAGGAGCAGGAGGATTTGCCTTAAAAGTTGCTGTATTTTGAGAAACGACAAATGCTATTTTGTTTCTTATCCCTGCTTACCCCCAGGTGTGACTTTATCTTCATGCAACTATTACACCTGCAGCACTCTCTTCAGTATTCAAGAAGCATTAAATGTCACACAAAGACAGAAAACTTAAATTCAAGAATAGCAGAGGTTGACTTTGTTTTTGCTTTCATGGTAATTGGGTGCCTCACAATCGAGCAAATGCTGCAGGATTTTGCAGACTTCTGTGGATCATATATTCTAATCCAAATAAATTAAAACACCCCATGAAACAAAACAAAATAACAAGTAGCAAACTGAAACTTTCAAGGGCCAATATCAGCTGTACCGAGTCACCAGTTCCTCTTGAAGTAATGAGCCATTATCAGTCATAAGAGAACTGATGTGATGAACCTGCATGGGTACGGTGCTCTGAGGCCATCTCCATTAGGAAAGATAGACATTTGATTTGATTAGGATTGTATACTCAGAGCATCTCTCTACTAATCTAACAATTCACTATGGATACAAGTGTTCTCAGTGATACTCCAGACTCAGGCTTTATAAGAGGGAGGACGAAGAGCCCAAAGTTCAGTACTGAGAACTTCTAATTCAAATTACACATAGAAAGGGATTTTCTTTGTATTTATTTGATTTATATACCACCCATTTAGCCCATGCCATATATATATATATATATGTTTTCGTAGATTTTCACGGGTATAGGTATGCATGTTAGGGTGGAT
>JAHTLZ010001934.1:472-10530 GCA_023846285.1 Phrynocephalus versicolor
ATTATTATTATTATTATTATTATTATTATTATTATTATTATTATTGACCACATAGCTAACTATGCTGGATTATTATTATTATTATTATTATTATTATTATTATTATTATTATTATTATTATTATTATTATTATTATTATTTTGCAGTCTGGCATAGTGATAGTTCATTATGACATTAAAAAAAACTCTGACAGGGATGCATGCTTTCCTTGCACCCTGACACACATGCATGAAGACAGACAGACACACAAGCTCACATGGAACTGGCAAGACAGAGGACACACCAATGACTGGCATAGAGAAACTGACAAGACTGGCAGCTCCCCACCACCACCCACCCAACCTTTCTCTCTCTCTCCTGGCTCTCTTTTCAGAAACCTCAAACCAATGCTCCTACCATCCATTACTTGACAAATCCCACAGACTCAATTTACACTGACAGAGGCATTAACATATACCAAAACAATTCACAATAAATTGATTTCAGAAGCTATTTAAAACAAATGGCCCTCTCACAGCTGAGTAAAATATCTTGCTTTCCAACCAAAAAGCATGCTTCCCAGGGGGGGAAAAGTGTGTCATGTAGTTGGAATTTTTAAAATCAGTTTCAAACATGTTAAACCCAATTCAAAAACAGTTTCCCCCCATGTGCAATCAAGCCCTCATTCCAATTCAGATTTATTGGGGGGGGGGGGCATCAGGAGGCTCCTTTGGATATTAACATGATAGAATCTCTCATCTAAAGAAAGTCAAGTACAGTGGTACCTTGTATAAAGGAATTAATTAGTTCCAAATGAAATTCTGTTGAGCAAATTTTCGTTTATACAAATTTCCCATAGGAATGCATTGAAAATGGAGTTATCCCTAATTGCGACCATTTGTATGTTGTATGGATTCGCCCCATAGGTGATTATGTTAAGCAAATTTCCCCTATCTCTGGAATGTTTTATGTTGTACAGATTTTATATTATACAAACTGTTTGTTATACAAGGATCCACTGTATATGATTGTGCTTGCAGGTTCCAGTATGCGGGATTTTGTAGCAAAAGTGTCTTTTTAAATAATGTGCAAAATATTTTGCTGCCTGAGTTGGAACAGCATTGAGTCCTCCACTTACGTTAAGCAGGTGGATGGATTAGGACCCACGTATCTGCGGATTCATTATTCACTGATTCATTTATCAGCAGTTGGCAACAGGCAACCGTGAACAATAAAGGACTCAAATACATAGCAGTGTAAAATGGAGAAAAATGTGAAAACCCTTGCATTTCTGTACTTAAGGGGAGCACTCTGTACTGGGGGCGGGTGTCTTAAATTGTTGCTGCAATCCACTGCTGCAAATGCAGAAATTACGCTGTTAAACTCCATCCAGTCCTTTACAGAGGGAAGTACAGAAGGGAAGGCTTTCATTGCTGAGCCTGTACTTTGGTTGCAAAGTGACCTCACTTTTCCTAATCATAGGGCAAACCATGGCTGCAACCCTTGGGCCACCTCACCTTTAGCATTGTCAGTTATTTTGCAGCTGAGTGCAAGAGATGGATTGTGGAAGAGCTTTCCTGAAACAATGTCTACCCGAGCCTGAAGTCTACCAACCTCTACATTTCAGACTTGGAAACCAATTAGTTTGAGGAACCTGAGACAAATATGACACAGAACCTATTGAAGGAAGACCTGGAGCACTACTGGGCACAACTGTATCCTAGCACAAACTTTCTTCCCATAGGAAAACTCTCTGTCTTCACACAAAGAGTTCTGCCTTGTTTCTAAAAGCTATGAAAGCCCCTTTGGCTACACAGCTGGAGACCTTGGAGTGAGTGCCTTCCACTTGCCTCTAAGAATAACCGAGGGGAAGAAATGATTTCAGATATTGAAAAGTGCTTAAGGCCAGACAATGGCTGAGCCCTGCATCATCCCTAACATGGCCTGACAAACATATGGCAGGCCTCCGTGTCCATAGCGTTGATGTATGCAAATCCCATGGCTGTGTGCTGTTCTGTGGACCCATGGAGTGTCTCCTCCCGCAAGACGTTTGCATGGGAACCATCAGAACAGCTGTGGCAACCCTTCTTCCCCACCCATCCACCCTGGCTCCATGGCAAGCAAGACTAAGTCCCCCAGAGGCAACACTGGGGAAGCAAGACATTCAGTGGATTTTTCCCATGGAAGAGCAAAACGTTCCCACCGCACCCTAAAAACTGACAGAGAGGCTTGTAAGTATGGGAAAGAAACCAAATGCATAGGTGCAGAATATTCCACATCTCTTTATTGTTCAAGGTCTGGTTCATCTGGAATTATTCATGCGAGGCTGCTGGTATGATGCTGAGAAGGAGTACTTTTAAAGCTGGGAAAAGCCCTTAAAATACTGTCTCTGTGCATGGGGACCTAAAGAAACATAGCAATTCACTGGCATTATGGCAAACATCCTGCGACGTGGCAAATCTAGGAGGTGTATAGGGCTTTTGAAAACTTACAGGTGGATTAGAGCTATGGTATATGTTCCATGCAGCTGCCTAGATGCCCTAAGCCGGTGTTGGCGAACCTATGGCACAGGTGCCAAAGGTGGCACTCGGAGCCCTTTCTTTGAGCACCTTACATCGCCCCTTCACAGCCACTTGTCTTCAGGTTAAATTGATGTATTGGTACTTTGCGAATAATTAGTAGGAACTGAATCGCAGTTTGGGTACTCAGTCTCTAAAAGGTTTGCCATCACTGCCCTAAGCGCATCTGAGCTTGACTGATTTTGGAAGCTAAACAGGGTTGGCCCTGGCTAGTACTTGGATGGGAGACTACCAGGGAATACCAGGTGCTGTAGGTGCCTGGAGTAGGAACTGGCAAGCCACTCCAGCATTTCTGCCTAGAAAACCCCAAGGACATGGGGTCATGAAGAGTCAGTCATGACTGTAATGACACAATACACTCGCTCGCACGCACGCACGCACACGCACGAGCACACACACACAATGTTTCATGCAGTGCAGTAGGAGTGTAAGAAACTTGAATTTTAGACCTCCAGAATCCCCGGGCTTGCTCCCTCTGGCCAGACCGGATGTGGTATTCTGAGGGGTTAGAGAAGCTTTCTAAAGTTCAGAGTGTTTTTTTTAAAAACATTACCTGGAAAGACTCTGAAAAGAAATACGAGACGCTCGAGTTCCCATTTCTTTGGCCACGAGGACAACTGATGGCTGCTTTCCTTCTTATCCATGTTTGCCTACCTTTCCCACAACACAACCTCAGTGGCCACTTGAAAGGAAAAAACGAAACAGCGAGCAAGGATTCTGCAGTTAAGCAAACAGCTCAGCCTTGCTAACCACCCACCAAACCACAAACAGCCCAGAAGGGACACGGTCAAAAGGAGGCCCTCAAGCAACAAGGACAGGTGTCCTTCTGCTTTCAGCACCAGCTCCTAAGATTCAGCCTTGGGCCTCCAGCTTCCTCTTCCCCACATACACACCCCAAGGGGTTTCCCATCCATCAAACGTCTTAAACAAGCCAGGCCATTACTTTAATTCCAGCCGTAGATCCAGTTACACTCCACGGCTGCTCCATTAGCTGCCAAAACAGAAACCATCCTCTTGATAAGTGAGGAGGAGGGGGAAAAAATCCAAACCCAACAAGTTGCTGTGGAAACACATTCCAGGCCTTGGGGCTGCAGTCTTTGGAGGTCAGGGTTTTTGACCTTGCGGATAGCCTCCGAGCTGCAGATGGCACGCCCTGGTCATGAGCAGTGGCAAATGCTACTCTTCTGGACACCTGTGCAGTGAACACTGGCCTTGGAGGTTATCGATAAATAGCATCAACCTGATGCCACAAGGAAGCCACATATAACTGAGGAGGGGCAGGATGATGCTCTGGGGTCCAGAATATTATTTTACCACTGGCCAGCTCTGGGAGGCTTCAGCATACAGTGGTACCTCGTGTAAAGGAATTAATTTGTTCCAAATGAAATTCTGTTAAGCAAATTTTCCTTTGTACAAATTTCCCATAGGAATGCATTGAAACGGATTAATCCCTAATCGCGACTGTTTTTCTGTTGTACGGATTCTCCCCATAGGCGATTCTTTTAAGCGATTTCCCCCTATCTCCAGAACTTTCCCCCCCTTTAAACGGATTTTCTGTTAAACAAACCACTTGTTATGCAAGGGTCCACTGTATTGCTATAGTCATTCATCCTCAGAATAATTTTTCTAGTAACACCTAGAGCGGGACTCCACTTTTCTGAGATGTGCTTATTCTCGGCATTGGAGCAATAATGTCTGGAGTGAACATTAGCAGACATAAGAACATAAGAACACCCTTGCCGGAACAGGCCACAGCCAGTCCAGTCCAGCATTCTGTCTCACACAGCGGCTCACCATTTTCTTCCGGGGATTCCCAAGCAGATGTCTTCGCCTGTTTATGATTCCCTGCAAATGGTATTGAGAGAGATCCTGCCTATCTCTCCAACCCGGAGAAAATTTGCTTTAATGGCAAAGTGATGCAAAGAAAGGAATTATGGAGCCCGATGTTACCCTTCTATAATGAGCAGCACTGGATAGCAGATTGAGTGGGCAGACAAGTCGCCTCACCTAAGTAAGGCTTACATCAGATGAGATATTTCAAAATCCTGCCTAAATTATTAAAAAAATATTTTAAAAAAGTGAGTTACAGCTTGATAGGTTGGAGGGGATGTCAGTCAATTGCACCGGAGCCTGCGATTGGTTGAGGGTGCCTGTATAGAGGGAAGTTCTCTATGGCACTTGTGGCAGTGGCCTGCCAAAGGGGGCTTGTGGCCTCTTCCAAGCAGGGCAAGGGGTCACCACAACAGGAGGAACTGTATTAAAGGGTTGCGGCATTAGGATGGTTGAGAACCACTGGGTTAGAAGATGCAAGAGATACATATTTGCCTTCCCCCCCCAGCTCTCCCTATAGAAATACTGCAATGCTCAAGAATGTTAAGTGCTCATTGCTATGGCATTAAAAATTACTGAATAAAAACCACCAACAGAATTGATGAATGTGCAGTGAAATTTCTCCAAGACTGTTTATTTATTTATTATTAATGTTGGTTTCCAGAGCAGCATTCCAGAAGGACTGAACAGAAAGCCACACCCCAAATCCTAATACTTATCACATTTCAAATATAGTTTTTCATAGGTGTAGATCTCCTCAAACTGCCTCGATGCCAGGGTAGCCTCAGTCCTGTTACTATCTCAGAAGTGAGTTTCCTTAGAACCCCGCCAGCAATTATGCCTCTAACCTTGAGCTGCATGTTTACATTTTTCCTCTACGACCATCAGCGTGCATTGCCTTTTATAGGCTGCTCTTACTATACATATCACACTGTTAATATAAGCAAAACCCTGGGTGTCTGGGCATACCGGTCCTGGGCTCATGCCACAGCTGCTCTGAAGCAAACTGCAGCATTCCCTTTACGTACAATGTCTTGTGAAGGGAAAGGACAACTCTCTTCAAAGGCTTACGGAGTGCAGGTAGTTATTTGCATATCTGCTAGCAGAAGACGGAGGACCAAATCACTCCAAAAGGCAGGAGACTTCCTTATTTAAATCTAGGTCGTCTGGTTGCCGTGATTCTGTACAAAATGGGGAAAAAATACACCCACTTTGAAGAATAAAAGGTTTCCATGGCATCCTTTAATCTGCTGGTTCTTAACCTTTGGTTCTCAAGAGGTTTTGCACTTCAGCTCTTAGAATCTGTGACCTTTGGCCATGCTACCTGATGCTTCTGGCAGCGGGTCAAAAACATCTGGAGAGGAGCAGAAATGTGCCTGGAGGGAAGCAGCTACGGTAGGGCATGGAAATATGTGGCCATCCCAATGTTGTTGGTCTGCAACTTCTACCAGCCCTAGCAGAAGTGGCCAGTAGTGAGAGATGATGAGATTGAACAATACAGTGGACCCTTGTATAACAAACGGTTTGTATAACACAGGCATGTCCAAACTTCAGCTCTCTAGATGTTTTGGACCACAACTCCCACAGTCCTTTGCCATTGGCAATCTAAGCTTAGAATTCTGGGAGTTGTGGTCCAAAACATCAGGAGGGCTGAAGTTTCATCATGCCTGGTATAACATAAAATTTGTACAACATAAAAAATTCTGGAGATAGGGGAAAATTTGCTTAACATAATCGCCTATGGGGGGAATCTGTACAGCATAAAAATGGGATCACTTTGTTTTCAATGCATTCCTTTGGGAAATTTGCATAAAGGGAAATTTGCTTAACATAATTTCATTTGGAACGAATTAATTCCTTTATACAAGGTACCACTGTATTTGGATGACATTTTGCTGTCTAATAAGAATCATAAGGAACCCAGAAACGTCTGAATTTACAATTTCCCAAGCAAACAAAGCCAACGGTCAATCTACCTGAGGGATTCTGTAAGTTATAACACAAAAATAACTTTTCCACACTCTGGCCATAAGGTCCATGCCTCTACTTGAAACACTTGAAAACCTGGATGGCTTAGAATGTTAGGCATAGACCAGTGGTGGTGAAATCTTCAGCATGCCAGCTGTTTTGGATCACAACTCCCACCATGCTTTGTCATTGGCAATCTAGGCTCAGAATTCTGGGAGTTGCAGTCCAAAACATCTGGAGTGCTAAAGTTTCATCATCACTGGCGTAGACTAACTCTGTGGTTCTCAACCCGTGGGTCCCCAGATGTTCCTGGACTACAACTCCCAGAAGTCTTCATCACTAGCTGAGCTGGCCAGGATTTCTGGGAGTTGCAGTCCAGGAATATCTGGGGACCCACAGGTTGAGAACCACTGGACTAACTGAACATCTCTGTGGAAGTATCATAGAAGAATGATGTTGGAAGGCACCTATAATGCCATCGGGACTCACCTTATGCTCAGTGCTCCTCAGTATCATGGGCTACCTCCACTTCCTTAGCATCAAAACATGTTGAGTTCTCCCCACATTTTCTGAAGGCCTCACACAGGCCTGCTAAAGGGTAGGCTTGGGGCTTGCAAGTACTGTAGCTGAAGTCCCTAAGGAGGTGACAGTTGTCCTTGTGTCACAAGGACCTATTGGCTAGCACCAGTAGTACCCGTTCTCTTCTAGCCCTTCTCTTATGGTACACATCTGAAGTGCCCGTGGATAAAAAAGCCTGAAACTTTGGCAGTGCTGTATGTCAATGAGTGTAAATGTCTGCTTTGTGAGGGTTGCTCTTTTTTATTCCCACCCTCTGATGGGGCCTCTGTTTGTTTTTAATATTTCGGTTATTTCATATTGCAAGGAAACTTGGGGATTTATTTTTCTAAGGGAATGTCAGGATGTATTTTACTTGGCACATGGCACTCTACTAGGCTGTTGCCATGTTCACATGCCAGAATGAATGTTCTTGGCATTGCTTTGCATTCAGGGGATGGTGGGAGGTATTGTTTTGGCCAAAGGTATGGAAACATTCATTTCATATCCATATGAAAGAATTCTTTTCTTCAAACAAGTAGCCCAGCTGTATATAATACTAATATTCTACAGGCCAGGAAGAACCACACTGATGACCTAGTATGCCCTCCTGGTTGATGGAACTTGGGTTCACTTACCATTAGAACATTAATTCTGGTTGTTGCTGATAGTATTGCAGCAAATTTATGGAATGTCAAGGCTGGCAAAAAAGTCACCTCCTTATAAAAATATTGTTTCATTTTCTTGGCACAAGCACTGTGGCTTAAATCTCTGCATGAGGAACGAAGAACACGCAACTCTCCAGCCATGGCTGGACAGCAAGGTTCATCGTATGGCTTCACCACTAAGGATGCACCATTCTTTCTTTTCTTCTTTTCCTCTCCTGTTTGACCATGAAACTCAGAGTTTTGTACTTTAGGAGTCCTACTTTACAGACTGGGGCTTACAGACTATACATGACTCACCACATGACTCACAGGAAGCTAGCTATTGGATAGATCTATAGGCAGTAGAGATGGGCACGAATCAAAAAATGATGTTTCGTTTGTCGTTTGTCGGGTCCGTTTCAGTTCGTTTCCATTTTTCGTGAATTTTTGCAAAAAATTCGTTTTCATTTTCGTTCGTTTCGTTACCGTTTCGTTACCATTTATTTCAATTTTTTGTGATTTTTTTTAGCGTTTAAAGCCGTTCACTGTATTGCAGTAACGGAAACGAAACGCACGACAAAATTTCCGGCGTTTCTGTTCGTTTCGTTTCATTTTGGAGACAAAAATTCGTTTGTCATTTCGTTGCGTAACGAAACGAAAAAAAGAAAACGGAAACGAAAAATTGTTCGTTTCGTGCCCATCTCTAATAGGCAGATTCAATAAAATCACATTTCACAAAGCATAGGTGTACTTTATATAATGAGATAAAAGACAGCCCCCCCATCTCAGGCCCACAAATATGCATCCAATTTGATTGGCGAAGAAGCATAAACACAGGAAGGCCCACAGTTGTAAAGGTGAAGTACCTTCGTTAATAAGCATCTGATGGAATAAGTTTAGGATGCTGCTGGCTTTTCCTGCCATAACATGTCTGTCTGTCTGTCTGTCCGTCTGTCTGTCTTTTCAGGGATCACCTCTGCCTCAGTAGCTTCACTGTCTTTCCCACACTGATCTTAAATTGAAGGGCGTGCACAAACAAGCCATGCAGCTTTGTTCCCCGTATCTTCTGCCGGTTATGGAATGGCTGTGTCAACCCCCTCTTTGGCTCTAGCTACAGCTCCTACACCGGTGTTCGGTCATCATCATACTCTGCTAAAGAACAAACATGCAACAAAGTTTTATAGTGACACTTTGCACACACCAGAGCACAGATGCAGCCCCTCGCTGATGCCATGGGATCCTGTTTTTCTACTTAGCTATAGCTGATAGGTCCATGCTGCTGTAATAATTTATGCCACTACAGCTCAGTCCACGAACCTTTATTTGTTATTCAATACATTGTATTGCCCTCCATTTCCTAAACAGCATCAGCTACCTCAAATCCCGCCAACACCAGCAGCTTCCTCTGAGTCTCAATACAGAAAGACGGTACTGCACCTGCTCAAACAAGGATGATATCACCTCCCCCCATCTCTAAACACCTACTAATTTGTCCAGGAAAGGGATATTGGGAGAAGGGGAGGGGAGGACATTTGTCTTTTATTAAGACAATTAATTGAAGCCAATAATCTGGGCTGTTTTTAATTAGTGCACTCGCTGACTTCTGGCTGCAGATGTGTCCTGGAGGACTCCATCCACATTAGGAGAAGACTCTTGGCATCCTAAATCCAGGTGGAAGTTTGGTACGGTCCAGAAAAGGACACATTCCTTTTAGCACGGAGCTCCTTGGTGTTCAGAGGAACGCCCCATCCTAGTACATCTGCCTAAGATTCTCACAAAAGAAATGGGAGGAAGGTTGGACTGAAAAGGGCAGGATGGATTCTAAGACCTCCAAGGCCTTAGAGAGAGTCCCATCCTCTCTGAAGGCTGTTTCTGCCTACTTCAGTTGCCACTTGAGACACTGTCTTGTGAATGTATATTATTCCCTTTTGCTCTTCTGAATTGCAGCACAAGCGCCAGCTCAGTCCAGTCGCTCTCCTGTTGCACATCCCGTCCCGAGAGCAAATATTTTCCTAGAGATTTGCTTGTCGACAGCCTGCCCAGTTCAGAGCGAGAGATGGAGGGAGGAATAGGCAAAAGGGAAACAGCTATTTCTCAGTTTGGGTTGGCCGCTCTGTGCAATGTACCTGAAGGATCGGGTGAAAGAAGGCGAGGAGCCCCTCAAAAAAGGTTGCATGCCTGTGATGGAGGAATCCACTCAGTTAACCCGCTGGCTCTTTTCCCCTCCCCAAAGCTGAAGTGCTCGCTTACCTCTTGCTCCTGTCCACTCCTGGAGCCTCTCCTGTTCAAATCACGCCTCTAAGGCACCAGACACTTTTCTTAATGTTCCCTTCAAAGCTGAACCCACCCACCCACCCCCATCCCACCATGGCTCTTTGCCCAGTAGCTTTCCACACAGAGCCAAGAAAACCTCACTCCAGGAGAAAATAAAATTACTAGGGAATGATGTGAGCAGGAGGGATGGTTCTTGTCTTGTGTGTGTGTGTGTGTGTGTGTGTGT
>JAHTLZ010001936.1:0-11433 GCA_023846285.1 Phrynocephalus versicolor
TGTGTGTGTGTGTGTGTGTGTGTGTGTGTCTCCCTCCTTCCCTCTCCTCCAAAGCTGATTGATTCTGCCCTTCTCCTTCAGTGCACCGTGGCGCTGTCTGTCCGTCCGTCACCGCGAGCTGATGTCACCGGAGGCAGCTGCGCTGGAAGGGTGGAAGTTGAAGAGAGGGGGGGACTGGCTTGGAGAAGGAAGGGGGGGGGAGAGAGAGCAGCCCTGAGGCGCTGAAGGCAGAGACAGCAACCTAGTCTCTTGCGCGCTCGCTCGCTGCAATTGCTCCTGGTTCGCTCGTGCAGGAACGGCCTCAGAGCCAGGTTGCCTCTGGCACCGACCGGGTCCTCTTCTTTCTTGCCTTGGCCGCATCGACAGCAAGGCGCGCGCGGGAGAAAGGAGGAGCGCCTCTGCCGCCAAGAGCCCATGCCCAAGCCCGGCAGGCAACTTCGCTGAGCGGCGTGGAGGGAAAACATGGGTTGGGCAGCCTCCTCCGCCTCCGCCGCCGCCGCTGCTGCTGCCATTGCCATCGACGCCGACGCCGCCGCCTCCCTGCGCCAGCCTCCAGGGTGCGCTCGGCGCGGCTAATCAGATGCTGGACAGCGACGACTCTCTCCAGGCAAGCAGCAGCAGCAGCAGCAGCGACGGGGCGGCGGCGGCCAGAGGCAGCCTGGATGGACGGAAGGGTGGCACACCTCGGGCTCCCGCAGAGAAGCAGCGCCCGCCTCGGGCAGCCCCCTTTCCCCCGCGCGCCGCTCTCTCCAGATTTGGGAAGTGCTTTCTTTGTTTCCTGCCGCTCTTCAACTCCGTCCCTACCTTGAACCTCTCTCCTCCTCCTCTGCGCCTTCTCTCGCCCCGATCCGGATTATCCGTCGAGACCTGCTGCTCTTCCGCTCCCTTGGTATCCCAAGCCGACAGCTGTGCCGGGGAGGCGAGGGAAGCGAGGGGACTCTCCCCAGGCGCCTCCAGAGCGCCGCACCTGGTCTCAGCTTCTAGGCTAGCTTGATGGCCCAGGGAGTCCTCTTGGGCTTGGTGGATTGGACCCCAGAGAGGCTGCCGCCTGGATGGGACGCTGAGAGGAACCCCCGGGAGGTCTGTGCTCCAGGGGTAGAAAGAGCCCGAGAGATCGGTGGATTGAATTAAAACAGAATCGAGGGGAGCCTCTCACTGGAAAGACCATGAAGGAGTGAAATCTTCCCGTCCCCTCGCCATCCCGGGATATTATCATTACTCAGGGGGGGCCGGAGAAAAGTCAGCTGCCTTCCTACCATCTCCCCTTTTCCCTTCCTTCCCCCGATAGAAAACAACCCCCCCCCCCACCATGGCTTTCCAAAAATCCACGGAACCTTCCAACGCCACAAGGAAAAACCCCAGTTTGCTGGAGATCGGAGCTCTCTGCTTAGATTCCGAGATCATCTTTGGATTTACCAGCCACCTTCTCCGGAGGAAAGCGAAGGTAAGCCAAAGTGTGGGGAAGGTGGGCGTGCTGGTGTGGGTGGGCGGGTGGGTGGGGGGCTGAACGACTCCCCTCTGCCTGCGTTTCTTTTAAGGCTGAGCACATGGAGGAATTAAAAAAAAACTTAAAGAGAGCCGGGGCCTCGTGATAAATCAGCGGAGGGGAGGAAAAGTTGCGGCATCCCGCGGGAAACGAGGCTCCGGAGCGGCAGCGGCGGCGGCGGCGCTGTTTCAGCACCACGGACAGCGCTCCGTCCATTCCTGGTCAAAGGCGCGGGTTCAGAACGCGGCGCGGGAGGAGGGCGGGGAGGACGAGAGACCGGAGATCGCCCCCCCCCCCTCGCTCGCAGCTTGGAGGTGGTTTTTTCTTCTCTTTTTCTTTTAAGGAGCGCATGGGCGGATTCCAGCCCGCTCCAGCGCACAGAAGAGAAGCGCGTTTCTCCAGCTTCCTTGCCAGGCCAAGGGAGGCTTCGTTCATCCCAGCCGCCTCTCCGAGACGCATGAAATATTTAAGTTGCCGGAGAGACCTGCCTAGACCTCCCGAGGTGGCCAAGGGATGTGTGGGCGGATGACGGTAGGGGAAAAAAAGGAGGGGAGACGGATCCGGACACCTCATTATTATGCTAGGCGGCGGCTCTTTCCCATTGCTCGGGTTAATTGCGAAGCGGGATGGGTGGGTGAAGGAACCTCTTGTGAATGAAATATTTCCCTAGTCCAGCTGCGCACTGGGCAGGATGATGACCACAGGTCGGTTCCCTGAGCCCTCCCGCCTTTCAGAGCTTCATCGGCGGTGCACAGAGAAAGTTTTCTGAAACACCTGGGATGGATTGTCAGGGCGTTTCTTTCTGGTCTTTGGTGATGGACAAAGGGCCCGCGTTTAGCAAGAACTACGGGCGGAACAGTTCGGATCCACTTCGTGGTTCTTATTCTCTGAAATGCGGGGGATTAAACCCATATCTTTTCCTTTAACTCTAGAGGCCTAGTTAACGCCTGGCTGGATATACGGGCGTGTGTGTGTGGGGGGGGGGGGGTTGAGGAGGAAAAGATGCACTTTGTACATGCTCAGAGGCACTCTTGGTCGTTACTTCCGGCTTCTAGCTCGGGACTGAGTTTTCCCAGTATAAAACCTCACCTTTCAAACCACTCTGCTTTCTTCCCACTGTTTTCTCCCGAACAAGCCTAATCGGGCGCCTCCGGCTTCACTCCGCGCCTTGCTGCTCTTGCAAATTGGATCCGTAAGCGCCCCATTTGCAGGCGCGACTGGGCTCCGGGCCGGGTGGGGTTGGGCGTCAAGGGCTGGGCTGGCGTGAGACGGGTGTGGAAGAAAGAGCTAGGGAGGGTCTCCCAAAGAGAGAGAGAGAGGCGTGGAAGAAAGAGGGAAAGACAACGGATTCTGAGCGGTCCTTCTCACTTTGCCTTGGGGGGAGGAAAGACACGCTTGGAGGAGGCGCGCGTGGCACAAGCACGCCCGGGTGGCAGCACACGCAACGCCGGAGGAAGTAGAGCAGAGCAAAGAAGCCACCAATCACGCTTGACCGAGTTGGGAGTCGCTCAGACCCGGGCGCGGAGAGAAGGAAGGGGTGTGTGCGTGTGCAAAGCGGGTGCGTGCAATGGGCTCCGGGCGCTCTCCTTCCCGCCACCCCTCCCGTTGTCCGTCCCTTCTTTATCCCACGTGGCAGCCTCTGAGCACCCACCCACACCCTTTCCCTGGTCCTTCAGCGAGTCAAATGTGCCTCCCCACGTCCTTCGGGGTGGGGGGGTGGAGTTGGGGAGCTCCCAGGACGCCCCTCCCCCAGCAAGAGGGGTGCAAGGAAAGAAAGCATCGGGAGATTGAATGGAGACTCCCTCCTCTTTCAAATGGAGTCCCCCATCAGGCTATAGGTCTCCTCTGTGGTTGATAAGGAGGCCAGGTCTTTCGCTTTGGGGTTGGGGGGGGAGGTCCCAATTCCAGAACCGCGTGCTTAATAAGGAAGGAGCAATGAATGACAGGAAGCCGCGGAGCTCCCCAAAACAGCCCAAGTGGACTGAAACGGCGGAAGCGGTTACTGGATATATAATAATCAATCTGCCCACCCACCCATTCACTCGCAGATAAGCGCACACGTCGTTTTGACTGACCCGCAAGAACACGTGGGGATCGGTGCACGTGAGGGCAGAGCAAAGACCAAGCCCACTAGGACAGCCGGCGCGTCTCGGTGGGGATTGGTCGTGGTTCCTGGCGAGGCGCCGCAGGAAGGAAAAAGTAACTGAATGAAAAAGGAGGAAATAAAGAAAGACAGCGCACACGCCTTTCCCCAGGCGGATGGCTTAATTTTCTCCCGGCCGCCAGTTGCTGCAGAGCCACAGGAGGGCGGCAGATGGCGCTCTAGTAACAGGGACCGGCGTCTCTGCGCAGTTTCAAGGTTTTCGCCGCGGCTCTGCGGGTGTGCCCGTTTCCCAACGGGACACCTCCCACCCCATCCCGCCTCCGCCGGTACATTTGTAGCAGGAGTTGCCCGTTCTAGCACTCTACCAGGTCCTCATTGCCCAGGAAAGCGGGGGAGGGGAAGCGAGAGACGTGTTACCTTGAAGGCATGGCTTCCTCTTGGATGGTTAAAAACTGTTCCAGGCAAAAATCAAAGAAAAACAAAACAAAACAAAAGAAAATATACAAAAAAGACCGTTGAGAACGCCGTGGCGTACAGGCGGACAGTCCACACGTGCATGTTAGGCGCTGGAGGGCCGCCCTTCCCAGGAGCAAGGGACCCTCCTGATGAAACAGGGCGGGAAGAAACTTCCCGACCTTTCCAACTCCTGTTCAGCGAGTGCTAGGTTTGCCCGCGAGAGCACTTCACACGTTCAGACCTACGGTGTGTAGATGCTGATCAGGAGCTCCCAAATGGCAAATGGTTCAGGCGGTAGGTGTCCTCCTTGGGAAACCTGGAGGGCCTTTTCTCTGCCCCTCCCCCCACTTCACCGCTGCCCCTCCGTAATTGTATTCCATAGGAAGCCTCAGCTGACTAAGCAATTAGTTCACTATGCTAATTTCTCCAGCTGGGGAGTCAAGCTTCTCTTTGTCTGCAGAAATGATCTCCTCCAGGGTGTTACTGATGGTGTGGTGTAGTAGTAGTAGTAGTAGCAGTAGCAGCAGCAGCAGCAGCAGCAGCAGCAGCAGCAGCAGTCTGGAAGGAAGTTTCCTTGATCCTAAGACCCCTCAAGTCAAGGGAGGCCAGCCCTGGTACTTAAAGAGATTGGGCAGGGTGGGTAACAGGATTGCTTTCAGACCCCCAACCACTTCAAAGAAGTTTGTCAGGCAAACTTCCTGGGCAGAGAGGAAAGGGGGAAAAGCCATGCTGATTTTCCACTCCTGGGGAGATATGACTCCATCGGTGGAAGGCTGCACACCCACAGAGACGGATGCGATGTGGGTTGGGGGTGGTATCATCGGAAGTAGACTGTAGTTTGCCACTGTTCCACCTTAAGCATGTTGGTTCTCTTCTGGCAAGGCTGCTTAGCAAGGATACACCTGGTTCCCATTAGGATTGGATGCACCTGCAAACCACTTGGTGCTCCATCAGAAAGGACAGTAGCTCAGGCGGAGGTCATGCTTCACATATAAAAGAGATTCCCAGCATTTCCAAGTGGAGCTAGGAAAGAATCTTGCCCAAAGCTCCAGAGAGTTAGAGATGGGCGTGAAGTGCTTTGTCCTGTTTTATATCTCCCCCACTGCCAGCCAGCCAGCCCACTCACCTTACTTAGCGTGCTGCTCAGGTCCTCTTCCTCCAGTGGCATGCCACTCTGGGTAAGAGGTGACACAGCCCTTCTCTGCTTCCTTAGACAGCCAGCCACTCATTGGCTGTGAGGGAGAGAGTCCCTATCTGAGGAGGTGGGGAAGAGGAGGCTGAGCTCCCGCCTGGATTGGTGTGCGGCTGGAGGAGGAAGACCATGGCAGTGTGCCAAGCAAGTGGGCCAGTCTGCTGCGAGGGAGCCCGTGCATGGCACCAGTGTTGCCATGCGGCTGATTCATCATGAAGCACGACAAAGTGCTTCGCTCTAATTTCTGTGAGCCATTACCAGTCCTTCCCCCAAATCATAGAATACAGTAGGACCCCCATATCCACTGATTGATTAACCACTGGTTCTGTTATCCCGTGAATAATGAAAACTGTGGATAAGAGAGAACGCCTGCTCACCCACCCCCAAACTGTTGTTTTCTAACAGTAGCTTGCTTTATGATTGCTGTTTTGAGACAGTAGCTTGCTTTTTGTGGCTGCTGATTTATTTTTTCCTCTGCCAACCGTGGATAACTTAATTAGTGGATAATGAATCAGTGGATACGGGGGTCCTACTGTATGTTAATAAAGCAAGTATTTCTGGATATTGCAACATGTGTTTCTTGCACTGGATAATTACAGCCTGTTGGACCAATGGACGGACCAGCACAAACCACTGAATTGGTTTGTCCATGCCCATCTCTACCTGAGAGCCATTGTGACGTAGCAGATTGAGTGTCAGGCCAGGAGATCCGGGTTCAAATCCCTGCTGATTGTCACTGGGCAGTAGTAACAGTAAACTATTCCTTGTATATCACACATATCTCAAAAACTTTATTAAAGTCCCCATAAGCCATAAAGTGATTTGCTGGCACATAACAATCTTAGAAGTTATGTACACGGCCCCTAAACTCCACTGCAAATGGCTCCCAGCTCCGGAGATTAAAATTGTTTCCCCACCAGCTCCGGAGTTTACAGAAAATTAAGTGCGGCCACGCCCACCTAAGCGCGTCCCAGCACACTTTTCAGGTACCTGCTCTTGGAGGGTGAAAAATCTCAGATCCGGATGTAAAGGAGTGAGTGCCCGGCTCTCCTCGCTTCTGTTTTTTTTTTTTTTTTTTTTTTGCCTCCCGCCCCTTTAAGAGAAGGAATCAGGACTAAGACGCGGCGGGGAGGCTTGGACCAGCAAACGGAGGTGAGCCTGCATTCTTTTGTCCCCTTTTTTCTCCCTCCCCTCACGCAGACAGGATCAAGGAAGTGCGGAGGGGTGGGGACTGCAGGAAGAGCAACAATCCCCCAAGATCTCTGGTCCGAATTTAAGTGGCCAGTGGATCTTAGGGGTCGTGTGAAAAGGCCCTTAGCTGCTTCTCAGGACCACATCAAACTCATGCATCATAGTGTATAGACATTTCAGTCAGTACCATTTGCAGCCAGAAGCATTTCGAAGCCACGTAAGAACCAAATGCCCTCATAGGCAAAGGAAGCATTGAAGGAATGGGGGTCCAAGCTCTAGTTGAAGGCTGGGGGGACTGAAGGAAAGTGCATTTTCCATGGAGGGGAGTCTCAAGGGGCCACTCTCAAAAGAGCCGCCATCTCTTGGATCAGACAGTCTGGTGATCTTCTCTATTATTTATTTCATTTATTTATTTATTGAACTTTTTGCGCCACCCATCTTAGCAAATTGGTACTCCCATCTTACTGGTGGCCAGAAGAAGGGTGAATCTTAATACGTAGCTAGAAACCTAAATTGAGAGCCAGTGGAGTGCGATGGCTAGAGCGTTGAACCAGGATGTAGGAAACCTGGGTTCAAAATCCCTACTTGACCATGGCCATTCCATTGTGTGGTCATAGTCAACCATTACTGTACTTGAACATCTCACATGCCTTGAATACCTCAGTATATAAGAACAGCCGTGGTGGAACAGGCCACAGCTCACCCAGTCCAGCATTCTGTCTCACACAGTGGCTCACCATTTGCTTCAGGGCATTCCTAAGCAGATGTCTTCACCTACTTACGATTCCCCGCAAATGGCGTTGAGAAATATCCTGCCTATCTCTCCAACCTGGAGTTTGTCCTTAGGCATCCATAATGACAGCCATTGATACACCTGTTCTCCATGAACTTGTCCAATCCTTTCTTAAAGCTGTCAAGGCTGACAGCTGCCACCACTTCTTCTGGCAGGGACTTCCACAGACCAGTGATCCTCTGGGTGGAAAAAGTACTTTCTCTTGTTTGTTTGAGATCTAGGGTCTCTGTAAGCTGGAAGCAACTAAATGACCCACGACAAATAGGATGCTAAGGATGAAGATGGTAAAAATAGTGCTAGATCACAGTGCATTTGAGAGTGTAACTGCAAAGGGTTACCACTCCTGGTCACTGAACACTTCTGATCTCATCCAATTTTGGAAGCTAATTAGAAACAGGTCTGGTTTGGCATTGGGATGAAATCAGCCACCAGGAAACATCAGGGATTCCACATAAGTCTAGGAAAGATTCCTATCTGAAAGACTGGATAATTGCTGCCAGTCAAAGCTAATGACACGGGTGTAAGGCAGCTTCCTCTGAAGTGCCTATGAATTGGCCATTTCAGTTCTATGGGCATTTACTCAGAAGCACCCTTCAGTTCAAGGGGTTCTTGGCTCTGGGAAAGTGTGCAATTTAATGGAGATGGAGCATTTGGAGTGGACACCAGCATCTTTGCTTCAATAATTAACGAATGCAGAAGGATGGAATTGTCCGATTAACTAGGGCAAGAGCCTAGTCCAGGCTGAGAAAACAACTACCAGAAGTCTCCCAGTTTGGCTTGGCCAGGCTGGCTCAGGTATTCTTGTTTTGGAAAGCTCAGTAGTGGCTTAAGTCTCTGACCAAAGTTGGGAGTTGGATTTTTCCCTGCGCTTCCCGCGTGGAGGACCAGCCTAAGTGGCCTTGGACAAGCTGCTTAGTCCCAGAGCGCCCCCAGAGGAAGGGAATGGCAATCCACATCCTGGTATAGTACAGTGGAACCTTGACTTACATGCTGCTTGACTTGCATCATATTTGACTTGCATCAAGAAGGGGCCTGTTTGACTTGAGTCGCAGGCTTTGACTTACATCTCGGAGCCCCGGCGCAAGGCACCGGAATTGGGCGGCAGCCACAACCCAGCATTGCGGCTGCCGCCTCCAAACTGCTCCTGCCTTCTTCCTTTCCTCCGGCAGCGGCAGTGGCGGCTTCGGTGAGGCCAGCTCCGAGCACCTGGAGCTGGTCCTCGGCCTCGCTGAAGCCGCCATTGCCACCAGAGGAGAAGAAGGGCCAGGAGCTCGGGGCTGGCCTTGCTGGTTAGACAGTCGGCTCAGTCTTGTAAAAAACCTGGCTGCAGAAGTCTGGTCCACAATGGAAGCATTTTCGTTGGGGAGCTGTACAGTTGTGGGACTCTAATGGTAAGGATAGAGTTGTTCAGAACTTGGAACGTCAGGTTAAAAATCAGTTAAACTTAAATGTTAGACATTGTTGCTATGATCATTAAAAAGTGGAGGCGTATAACTTGTGGACTATAATTCCACTGCCTCCTCCTCTCTTTGAAGAGACATTTCATTTACATCCCCGGAAGGAATCTCCTATCCCAGTCAAATTTGTGTTAAATTGCTGTTTTCGTGGGGTCTTTTTCATCATCTGGAACGGATTAATCCACTTTCCCATTACTTTCTACGGGAAAAGTTCGTTTGACTTAAGTCATGTTTGACTTAAGTCTAGACCTCTGGAATGGATTAATGACATAAGTCAAGGTTCCACTGTACACCCTAAGCACATCGGATCTGATTTTTGGAAGCTAAGCAGGGTTGGCCCTGGTTAGTACTTGGATGGGCAACCACCAGGGAATACCAGATGCTTGTAGGCACCTGGAGTAGGAACTGGCAAACCACTCTAGTATTCCTGCCAAGAAAACTCCATGGACATGGGGTCAAGGAGAGTCGTTAACGACTGTAAGGACACAACACACACACACATTCTCCACCTGGCATTGGTTTCCATCCGTCGGAAATGACTCGGCGGCACATGATGAGTTTAAAACAAACAAACAAAAGTCGGCGTCCCCAAACCAGCTTCTGCCCCCTAGAAACGGGAGGTCCAAGCGGGGCAGAGGCGAACCAAGGCGATCCCTCCAGGTTTTTTAAGCACTCTTCCCCTCCGGCTGCTGGCGACCTCCATCTGGTTTCTTTCTCCGCCGGCTCGGCTCGTGGAGGGGGGGGGGAGAGGGGGTGGAGAGAGAGGCGAGGGCTGAGGTTCCACCCCCGCGCCCTCCCCTGGCCGCCGCCTCCTCCTCCCCTCCCCTCCCGGGACGGAGTCGCCTTTTAACTTTGCAAAGCCTTCACTTTTCGCCTGCTTGCTTGCACCATGGGGGAAACGCCGCGGAGGCGCCGCCGGCGGAGCCGAGCGAGTTTTGCAGCCGCTTGAAGGGGGTGGTGGTGGAGGAGGAGAAGAGAAGTTTTCCTTCCGCTTCGCTTTTTAAATTGCTTTACAAAGACAACCACTTGTGGATGTGTTTGCAAAAAGTGTAAGAAGGGAAAAGCGAGAAACAGGAGGCTCGGGCGAGCGAGACAGGAGCAAATTTGGGCTCTGGTGCTTTGGCTCTCCCGGGGAATTTTTATTTTATTTTATTTTATTTTATTGTGCTCCACGATGGGCCACAGGGATACGAGTCGGGGAGCGAGAGGCGTGTTTGCAGCCACCCTGTTCGCCGCCGTCTCCTCTTAGCTTCGGCTTTGCTTCGGATCGGCTGGCGGGGGTGCCAGCAAGAGAGAGGTCCGTTGGCCGTTCTCTCTCTCTCTTGTTGTCTTTCATCGGACCTGGGATCCTAGGACCGGCCCCAGCCATGCCACCGATACCCGGGGTAAGCAGAGGAAGGCGGCACCGGGAAGGGTTTTCTTGGCCAGATCCAAGCGCCCGTGCGTTTTTCCCCCCGTGCGCGATGTGCGTGCGCTTGCTACGGAGTGATCCCGGGGGCGCCTTCACACGACCCCTGACCGGCTCTCCTGGGCTTCTGCTTCTTTTCCAGGTGTCCGAAGGCAGCCCGCGGCCGCCGCCCTCCTCCTCCTCCTCCTCCTCAGCCTCTCCGCCGCCGCCGCCGCCGCCGCCGCCCTCCTCCTCCTCCTCCTCCTCCTCTTCGCCGCCGCCGCTGTCGCTGGATCTCCCTCCGCGCAAGAGGCTCCCTTTCCAGCCGCCACCGGCCGGAGGGGAAGACCGCTGCGGGAGCCGCCCTCCGCCCGAGGGAGCCGGCGCCGCCTCCGGGACCGAACTGGGCCACCTCGAGCGAGCCTCCGCCAGAGGAGGATGGTGCCGGAGTTGCCAAGCCAAGGTGGCCGAGCTCAAGAGGCAAGCGGTGAAGCTGGCGGCCGGCTGCAACGCACTGGCCACGCCGGTAAGTCTGCGCCCTGCCCGGGACGCACGAGGGGACGGGGTGGGGTGGGGTGGGATGGGGAGGGAAGTGCGGTGTGTGTGTGTGTGGGTGAAAGAGGAAACAGACTGGAAGAGCCCCGAGGATCGGGCCCCCTTGAACACTCCAAGTGCGAGCCTAACTTTTTGCAGGTGGCCCAAGATCCCTCTTTCTCGGGTGTACCAGACAGAGATGTGTGTGTGTGTGTGTGTGTGTGTGTTCGTGTACACGTGTATACACATTAATGCTGGTTTCCAATGAGGCTTATAAACACAGTGGCCAGAATCGTCTTGATGTTTGTGTAAAGTTTGCCTAAACTTCCTCTGGCCTGCTGCAGCTAATCAAGGGGGGAGGGGTTTGCATCTGATTGGATGTGGCTCACAGGTTGGATGGCAAGGCCTGGATGGGCGCCAGCACCCCGTGGGTTCTGTGCCATTAGCTTCCACCAGTTACAGAACCCTTAAAGGGAATTCTGGTGGGGTTTGGGGCCCTGATTTGGAAGCGGTGAGGTAGATTCCAACACACTAGGATCTTAAAAGGCGGTAAGAGTCCTTCTGATGCCTTCATGTTGTAAATGCACCATCTGGACCATCCAGAAATCCATGTGTCTCCCTGGGTCCTCTCCTGCAGCTTGGGAGGTCTACCTGCTCCTTCCTTGGAAGTCCCTGGCATGCCTTCATAATTGCTCTGGCTTGAGAACCTTTCGGCTGCACAGTGCGGCTTCTTTTCCTGGATGCATTGATGATAACGAGGTTGGCTATGTTTGCTAACTGTGTTTGCATTGAGCCTGCAACGTCCTGTTGGTAGGAGAGATGGCTCATAGCAG
>JAHTLZ010001937.1:0-14112 GCA_023846285.1 Phrynocephalus versicolor
GATGGCACTCCATTGTGCTGTTTTGTCCACGATATAAGAGAAAGTAAAACATCTGTTGAACCCTGCTCCAGCCGGTTGTTTCCAACTTAGCAACAAACTGCCTTATAACTGTCAGATCGACTGAGAAGGTTTCCTTCTCAAGGACTACTGTCCATTTGTGGAAAATCTGAATTTGTGTCAAGAACCACCAGGGCACAGGAGGCCAACAGCAGGGGGAGTGAGTTCAATTCCGTAGGGGAACATCACTCCCCTTCAAACGCACAAGGATGCAGGAAAACAGACGTCACTCTTGCTTCCACCAAACCTTTCTGTATGCACCTAAAAGGAGATTACCTCTTAGATGCTTTTTTGCCAGGTGATGCCAACTCGGTCTTCCGACATAGCAACACTTTCATCGCCTCTGGGGAGTAGGGCTGCGCCACTGGCAGGGGCAGTGCATCGGGCTGGGTGGGACCGCCTCCTTCTTTCTCTTCCTCTGGGTGACTCCTGTTCTCTTCCAACTGGTAGGAAAGAAAGAAGAAAGAAACAAGAGCATTTTACAAGTCTGGAAGGAAGACTGGAATAACCTTCCAACAAGAGGCTTTCCTGGCTACAGGTCCTCTGACATCCCCTCCCCCTGAATCTCTATCTGACTCACACTGGTATTCAACAATTTCAGCGATAAATGTGAACTGTAAGGGACCACAGCAGACTCAAACTATCAAGAGGTGTTGTAAACTTCCATAGAGATCTGAGTGGCCCAATCAATCAGTGATGATCTGGTGGGGATACTCCTCCGTAACTTCAGTAGATTCCAAAGGTCTTACTTTTGTTGTGTTTCACTTTCCCCCCTTAGGAAAGATATCCTGGTTGGATTTTGCTCCAGCGGAGGGTGTTGACTGTCTCTATCCTTTTCCACCCTGTGACTCCTAGGTGCCACTTCAGGTCCTGAAGAAACCCAATCACTTCTGGATTTCCCAGCTGACCAGTCCCTCTGCCTTCCTCTTTTCAGCCCTCACCACTACATTTTTCCTCCCCCTTAGCCATGCCTTACCTGGGCAGACTCCGACTCAAGGTTGGCTGCAATCTGAGCTGGTTTGCATTCAGACATGCTTGGCTCCGGAGGTGTTCTAGATAAGTCAAAAGGAGGGAAGAAGGAAGCACAAGCCGTTTTAAGAGCATCAGCTGCGTCAACGATAAGCATTGGGCCCTGCTTTCCATAGCCTTGAAGTTACAAGTTACTGATTGGTAAAAAGCAGTGTATCTCTTAGTTATGGAATTAATTTTAGGTAGAGCAAATAATGTAACCCAAATGATTTTAATATCATTGGTGGTGGGGTTATGTATGTATAGATGGCTGGGTGGATTCAGTTTTCATGGACAAAAAGTATTTTCACCATTAAATACCTGCTCAGAAATGGTGACAGGATGCAAGATCAAGGGTGTTGTCCTTCCAAACAATAACCTAGCTTCTCAGTGAAAAGACAGATGTGGTCCTTAAACCCTGACATGCTTCTTAACAGACTGTGGGGACCATTCCATTTTCTCCTACTATCCAGGAGTTGGTTCCCCAGGTCCTACCTGTCATCACGCACAGAGGAAGCCTCTTGGTCCAGAGGTTCAGCCTGTTCCTGTCTGGTGGGGGGTTCCGGCCCCTCCATAGTGTCCCCTCCTCCTTCTTCTTGCTCCAACTGGTGACCCTTGTTTTCCAACTAGTTGGAAGGGAGGAAGGAGGGAAAGAAGAAATTATGTAGGGCAAAGCCATGGAAAAGAGAGCATTAAAAGTCTGGAAGGAAGACTGGAACAATCTTCCAACAACAGCTGCCCTGGTCCTCTCCCAGCCCCCCTGCAAAGGGCTGATGCTGTTGGAGCTTTGATTTGCAACCTTGCCTGTTTGCTGTGGTTTGAGTGACTGGAAGGGGCCTTTCTGGGTGGGGTTGGCCGTCCATCTCTCCAGCAGTAACCAATTGTTACTTGATCGGAGAGACTGAAGCTACTCTTGGCTGTGGATCCCTGCATTTCTGCGGCAAAGCAAAATGATTTTTCTCCAGCAATTATAATCTAGAAAGTGCTACACAGTTTGGGTTCAGGGTATCTGAAAAACAGTTTCCTCCCATATCCGTTTGCTCCAGTATTGAGATCTGCCGGAAGGGGCCTTCTCGTGGCCCTGGGGCCTTCTCCAAGTATGCTAGGCTAGTTTTGCCTTTATGCACTAGCCAACTCAGACCTTTTTGTTCAGAAATATCTTGAGAAATTATGAACCTCAATGAATACACATTTGGCCAAGTCTTGCTTCTCTTTCTTTCCTTTTCTTAACCATCTCATATTAGTACTTAAAATAGTTGAAGACTTAATTCCATTTTAATTGTTTGCCACCTCAATGCATTTTAATCTTCCCTTGGTGTTTATTGTGTGGTAAACTTTCTGGGGTCTCAATTGGTGAAGGGAACAAATAAAAAATAATTAAAACCTAGAGTTCTAGTTGTGATGCATGAATTTATGGTGACCCTAAAAGGGCTTTGAAGGTAAGCAAGATATTGAAGGGTTGATTTTACCAGGGCCTCTCTCCTCCCCACCCCCGGAATTTCCTTGGCTGAGTGGGGATTTGAACCCAGGCCTCGCGAGTCTAGTCCACCAACTGCCACACTGCAGACTGCATTGGCTAGGCAGGACTCCACTCCCCTGGCAGTCACGCTGTGAAGCCTTTGCTTAAGTGCTCCCAGAAGGCTTTTGGGTTAGAACAGCGAGCCACTACAATAAAGGCTCAAGCATAACAAAAACAAGCACCATATTATTTCTCCCTCTCTCGTTCTACAGTAGGACTGCCATATCTGTGGGGTAATCAGTTCCTTGCCATCCCACCCCCGACCCCACCCCCAGCGGATGCCAGATAAAGCAGAAATATGGAATGCTAGTCAAGGCATGGTCTCTGACTCCATTTTGTGACCAGTGCTGGGGAATACACCTCGGGGATAGGTATAAATACTGTATATATTTCTGAGATATTTTTGTTTAGTGTGCAGGCGATTTAATGCACACAGATTAAGGCAGCCGATCAGTGAATCAGATGTGACTGTTCCGACAGTTGCATCAATGTGATTAATCACATTTTCTTTATGGCTTCAGTGCTAATGCTGCTATGACTGAGTCACTTCCATGTTTCATTGGCACATAAACTAAACCGTTTGGCTGATACCTTAATGCAGTGCTCCCCAACCTTTTTGTCCCCACGGCCCGGTAAATCTTTGATGATTTTTCCGTGGCCCGGGGCGTGGGGTGGGGAGGGGCGGGAAGAAATGGAGCCAACGATGCTGCTGCTGCCGCGGCTCTGATGGGAAAACTGGCGGCAGCCGGGAAGGGGGGGAGCGGGAAGAGAACGAGAATAAAGCTATCCTGAGGAACTCAAGCCATCATAGCCCAACCTTGGAGAGCGGGCGCGGGGGGTAGGTGGAGGTTTTAAGGTGGGGAGAGGCAGCGGGTTTGCAGGATCCCTGGGCGAGTCGGTGGCTCAGAATGGCAGCGATTTGCCGCCGCGTCGTCGCTCTGTTCCTCCCTTACCGGGTGAAATCAGGGGGCAAAGCCGCGGGCAAGTTCCTCGGAGCCCGGAGAGAAACCATGGAGAAACTTTGCAGCCCAGCCGGCAAGCGGACCCCTCGGTAAAGAAGAAGGGGACGCACTCGCCGCTGCCCCCACGCTCTCTGCCCTTCGGGTGGGCTCCCCTCCGGCTCCTTAGCGCCGCCGCGGGTTCCAATAAATCCCCGTTAGAGCAGCGATGGCATCGCGATCGCATGCACACTCCAGTTGGGGGGGGCTCGGGGCCCCCGGCCTCTCTCTCTCTCTCTGTGTGGAGGGGAGGGGCGGGGGACGGGAGCGGCCGCTCCTTCCTTCCTTCCTTCCAGCCCGGCTTCCCTCGTAACCCGTTCCTCGCGCCTCCCGCGCGCACCCCCTCCTCCCCGCTGGCCCCCGCGCGCCCGGCCCCCAGGGCAGGGGGGAGGGGCCAAGAGGAGGCGAGGAGGGGCAAGCGGGCCAAACGGGGTTCCCCGCCGCAGCACCGACCTCGACGGGGACGACAGGGACGAGGAGGAGGAGGAGGAGGCGGAGGCGGCGGCGCTGAGCAGCACCGTCAGGGCCAGGGCGAAGCGCCGCCACGGCCCAGAGCAGCAGCCGCATGACCGTGCTCTCTGTCCCTCGGGTGGCAGGCGGCTCCTCCTGCGCTCCTCCAGCCTTCTTCTTCCACCGGCCGCCCGCGGGAGAGAAGAGGAGGAGGAGGAGGGCGGCGGAGGAAAAAGGGAGGAGCCTCCCTGGCCTCCCCAGGCGGCCCGGTGCCGACCGGTCCACGGACCGGCACCGGTCCGCGGCCTGGGGGTTGGGGACCACCGCCTTAATGTACTGCTGAAATACAATTCAGGGACAATTTTTGTACCCCCAGATATTCAGAGTTCCCTTGCTCATCTCTATCTCTGTATCCACAAGGGATTTCATCCCCCAAAACCGTACATCCTGTGGATGTTGAAACCACAGGATATAACAAAAACAGTACATCGCATGTTAAAAGAAAAAGTAAAACAGAAAAGGTATTTTCACCATGTTCTTTTTGCAACAAAAACACATTGCATATCTATCTGACTCACACTGGTATTCAACAATTTCAGTGATAAATGTGAACTGTAAGGGACCACAGCAGACTCAAACTACCAAGAGATGTTGTAAAGTTCTACAGAGATCTTATTGGCCCAGTCAATCAGTGAAGCTCTGGTGGGGCTACTCCTGAGTAAGTCCAGTAGATTTTAATGGGCATACTCTAGTTGTGTTTCACTCCCCCCCCCTTAGGATAGGTAACCTGGTTGGATTTTGTTCCAATGGAGGGTGTTGACTACTGTATCTCTATCCCATTCCATCCATAACTCCTAGATGCCACTTCAGGTCCTAAAGAAAGCCAACCAATTCAGGATTTCCCAGTTGACTAGTTCCTCTGTCTTCCAGTTGTTTGCCCTCACCACTACATTTTCCTCTCCCGAGCCATGCTTTACCTGGGCAGACTCCTCAAGGTTGACTACATTCTGAGATGGTTTGCATTCAGTTTGCTCTGGAGGTGTTCTAGAGAAGTCAGAAGGAGGGAAGCAGGAAGCACAAGATGTTTTAAAAGCATCTGCTGCATCAATATGGGCAACATTGCCTAGAAACACACTGAAACACATCTGTGCCAGCAGTGGGGCTTCCCAACTCTGGGGAACCCAAGTGTTCTTGGACTGTGATTCCCAGAAGCCTTCACCACTCACTGGGCTGCCCGGAGTTTCAGGGATTTGCAGTGCAAGGGCACCTGGCTCACCGAAGTTGGGGAATCACTGTATCATAGTAGAAACTGACATAAAGGATTTTTTGAAATTATATCTCATGGGTTTCCTCAGGGCCAAGGTTTTGCGCTGTCAGCAGCTCCTGTTGTTAGATTGGACGCTGTGGATCATGGGATTGTCCTCATCAGTGCCTTCTGCATTCCGCTGTTTATACTTCTTCCCCCGAGCCATGGGGATGTAGAAGGGGACTCGGAAAGTTAGTAATTCCCATAATTGAATGCAAAATATATGTTTGGATTATGTCACAATGATTTCAACTGTCCTTGCACATCTTTTATCTGTGAGCCCCAAGGATTCTAGTCCAGGGAGAACATTGGACCAAATGTTTTGTACCAGGCCCTGCATTCCATAGCCTAGAAGTTACAAGTTATTGGTTGCTAAAAAGCAGCGCATCTCTTAGTTATCCAATTACTTTTCGGAGAGCAAATAATGTAATCCAAATGATATTTTCACCATGCAATACCTGCTCAAAAATGGTGACAAGTTGGAAGGTCATTGGCCTTGTCCTTACAATCAGAAACCTCGCTTCTCAGTGAAAAGACTGACCTGGCCCTTAAACCCTGACAAGCTGGTTTACAGACTGTGGGGAGCATTTCATTCTCGTCTACTCTCCAGATGGGTTGGTTCTCCAGGTCATACCTGCCGTCAGGCACAGCGGAAGCCTCGTGGTCCAGAGCTTCGGCCTTTTCCTGGGTGGCAGGGGATTCTGGCCCCTCCACAGAGTCCCCTCTTGCTTCTTCCAGCTTCAACTGGAGACCCTCGTTTTCCAACTGGTGGGAAAGGGAGGAAGGAAGAAATTATGGAGGGCCAAGCCATGGAAATGAGAGCATTAAAAGTCTGAAAGGAAGACTGGAACATTCTTCCAACAACAGCTGCCCGGAGGCATTTGGCGGGGCCACTGTGAGAAACAGGAAGCTGGACAAAATGCGGCCTTTGGCCTGATCCAGCAGGGCTCTTCTCTTCTTATACTCCTTACGCGATTCAATCTTGCAGTGGCTTCACTGGCAGTTACTTCACGTACCCCTCGCCGTGCTTCTTGGCTCCACTGTGGCTCTGTTCTACGGAATGGCGCTTCACATCCCACCGGGATCGGTGTGTGTTCGCCCCGACCACGCCCCCTTAAGTGCGCTCTAAGCGGGTTGGGAGATTCCCTTCCTGGACCTCGTGAATCTTCTCAATCCACTTCCCGATTCGAATCAATGGTACGTGTGTTTCCGTTTGTTTTGAATCCAAAACACATTTCTTTCATTTCACTCTTGTTTTTTTTTTCTTGCCGGGAAACGGAATATCGAAATATCGACGTGTCGATATTTCAGTATTTCTGATCAGGTTGCTGGGCGTCCTCAGCTGCTTTTTACTCTGTAGGCAATGTGAGTTTAACGACCCCGATTAACCCTTGTTCCTGTCCGGCAGATGGCAGTCGTCCGGGTATTGAATATAACCCTGATAGATGTACTCCTTTCGTGCAACAATGTGGTGGCGATGTTTTGTATTTTCAGTTTTTGGCCTTACAAGGGTCACTTTACCCCACCCCCTATGACGAAGCTTCCTTTTTTGCCCATTCCTATCAGTGCAACAGTCCACTCCATGTTTTCAGTTCGGCCATCTGAGCAAATATGACATATGCTGTCGCCTGACCCTAAGTCCCTTATTGTAATGGAAGGGTGGGTATTTGGCAAGCAAATGTAACTTTGGAATAGGATGATCCCACCAAGGAAGCGCAGTGTGTGAAACTTGAGATGTGCTCCCCTGTGAACGAAGGTAAAGTATTTGCTTTGAGTTGCAACAGATTACGAAAGCGCCTGAACTGACATAAGTCACAGCGCTCTGGGTTATGTTCTGATTTGAAGACACCGCATGATACTGTATCAACCCACAAACTAACACCCATGCACTACAACCAATTCTGAGTCATTTTTAAACCAAGTGCATTTCAGTCACTTTGCCTTATCATTCATCTGTGAAAGTCCTCTGAGCGCGTACAGCGTGCAGTGCCTTACGGAGGGTTCGATGCTGCCTTTCTTTCTGGAAAACAGTGACTGTGTCATTCACCAGTGCAATAAAACCAATTTTCCTGCTGTTCAGAATTTACCAATCAAATGGTAATCTCTGTTTTTGGACACAGACCTACACAACATGCAGGGCGTAACATATTCAGTGAATTAGCCCATCATACTTCACTAATTCCCCCCCCGCTCCTTTATTTCCTTCTAGAATGTTTGTTTATTTTTCGCACATTGTTATAACCCCTACCCACAAACTTTCCCAATGTTCAGGATTCATCCTGATGGAAAATAAAACAGGTGTACTGAAGAAAGTAGTATTTTGAGCTCCTAGCTGGGAGTCCTCTGAGCATGTGCAGAGTGCATAATTTGAGTGCTTACATGTAACTGCGCTTCTCCGGCAACGGCTACAGGGCCACTGCTCATGGTGTGTTTTGTGGTTTGTTCACAACCAACATTACTACTGATGTGTGTTTTTCCCCTCGGAGGCAACCAATCATGCTTCTGAGTACTTAGTATTTGTGCGGATCAATTATAGATGATTTGGAGCTAATGCCTATGAAGTTTTAAAATTTGTTTCATACGACTGTCATCTGGCTCCTTCTAGTCATCCTGCTTATGTTCAAGCACTGTGTTTGGTTTGAAATTTGAGAACCGAGTTATAAGGTTCCATCCGTGCCCCTCCTTTCCCTCAATGTACACTCCTAATCTCAGCCTGCAAACAATGAATCTTGAAGCACGGCATTTAGACCTCCGCGCGTGTGAGGCTGCTGACAGTTATCTGCCAATATTTCGATTTCCTTTCCCTGATTTTCACAGACCTTACACTGCCTACATTGATGCATGCCTTTTAAAGGTTAAATAATAAATGCATTCCTGCAATGACCTGGTGTTTGAAATATTTTATTTATTTCATCACACGGAGGAATATCTGGTTATTTACCAATTCCTCCTGCAGAGAACAGTACTAACCACCCTCTGTTTAGCAAATGAACTTTTGACCTCTAATACCTGCAGAGAAAACAAACATCCTCCATTCAGTTCTTATCTGATCCTTCCCCCCTTCAAGGGTGGCAGAGGGAAAAGCAATTCACATCTTCCTGCGAGGATCTTCTTCCCCGGGTTTAATTCTTCTTCGCTGTTGAATCTGAACAGTAGAAGAACACTGGTTTCGTTTTCCTGCACAAGGGGAACAGTCCATGCATGTCTTTAAAACCTGATGGTTGCTGTGCAGCCATTCTCTAGCCTGTTATCTTCAAGATATAACTACGTGCCTCCCCACTCCTTGCTGCTGAATGGGTCTTTGTTTACCAGAAGACCTTCACATTTTTAGTGAGCTTCTGATTTGTTACATTTACATTCAGTTCTTGGGACTTTCTGCAAAACTATTCCTTGCAGAAGACAACATAGCCATCTTGTCTCCACACCTGCTAGGTCATTAATTGGCTGTTGTCTGTGATTGGACAGCCAATTGACCTTTCCTTCCTGGGGATCTGCCCAGGAAAATTTGTTCAGTCTGTGTCTGAAGGGCCACAGTACTACCTCTGGTTTTCATAGGCACCCGAAAAACTAGAGAAACCATTTAAAAGGGGAGCAATGGCACAGCACCAGGGTCGCTTCTGGTCTGCCCATGAAATTTTCTCTTTTTTGGAATCTCTGATGGACCATCAATTCGGACCGGTTTTATTTGTTGCTAGGGTTCGTAGAAACGAACATGCATTTGCCCAGGCTTCAGAGGACCTTCATCTCCTCTGTTATTTTAGAACAACAAAGGCAATTCAGATCGAAGTTCAAAATACTTAGACAGCAATTTAATCTTGCAATGCTGAACGTTGGGGAAGACCCTCCATTGGAGCACCAGAGTCTCTACTGGCGCCAAATGAAGACGTTGTGGCATCAAGCAGCTCGGCCAAATCCTGTCAACGCATTTCCGCCAGGTACCGCCTTGTTTACCAAATATGTCACTGTTTTCTTTGTTACCATAGTAACCACTCGGGACACTATTCCCGGTCATGAAGCAAAGGCTTCAATGAATTGCATTTGAAATATCAAAAACCTACCTCTTTCTGGCTTTAGGATCTTTTTTTCCGTTTATTAATAGTTTAACCAGAAAAAAATTGTTTGGTTTCTGTTGTTAAGGGTCATCAGCAGCAATCGAATGTGAATTTCATCCTTTACTGGTGCTGCTTAAAACACAGAAATGACTGTTTAAAAAAGCCGACATCATTTCATATGTTTTTTTACAGATAAAGAAGGAAAGCAGTACTCAGCGAAGGTGAATAAGGTCCAGAGGTGGACCTTATCCCACTCATTATTTGAAAAAAGATTTAAAAAGATATTTTCCTTTTCCCAATAAATAAAAACACTTGTAACCATGCCAGCTAGGAAAACTGTTCCACCACCATTTCATGAGCATCCCCTTTTCTATGCAAATGTTTAATCCAGTTCCACTGTTTTTTGGAACACAAAGGAGACGTAATAGGTGCCGGAGACAGCCACCCCTTTAGTATTACCACACAGGTTGATCTGCTTATGTGGCCCCATGTTTGGCCTCATCATGCATAATTCTTACTCTGGACTCCATTAAAGGATACAGAGGTGATTTGAACTACAGGAAAATGTTTTTGCCCCACCATTTCAGGACCACCACCTTTCCAAGGCAAAGGTTTTTACTAGGTCAACATTATTTTGGTAAACAATGAACATGGTTTAGTTTCGATTTTTAGTCTGTTTGCAAAGCTGAGTTGGCTCCATTTGCAAAAACGGTATAATTCCTGGTAAGCCTCCTCATTATTATTATATTGGAGCTGTGAAATAGGCTCTTCATCACCAAACCAATGTGTTTTACAGACAAAAGCAAACTATTTTTTCATTCAAAGTAACGAATCTACTTATCATCCAAAGTAACTAAAGTTCCGAAACGGACATTGCCCAGTTCTTTCTGTGGAAAAAAACTACCTAGGACATTATCATTCTCCCTTTAAAAAACCCACTAACTTTACAAAGGAAAACTGGGACATGTTTCCCCCCACCATTTCAGGACCCCCACCATTCATATGCAAAGGTTCCTAGCTGGTCCACATTAATTTGAAAAACAATGGAAATGGCTTAGTTGCTGGAGAAACCCCTCCCTTCAGCATTTCCAGCCTGTTTGCAAAGCTGGGTTGGCTTCATTAAAAATAATAAACTGAATTCTCTTAAATGTCTGTTCGTGTCCATCAGGGTGTGTGTCGTGCTGTTTATTTTAAGGTTTTTCAAATTTTATTTTCCAAAACGATATAAATCCTGGTAACCCATCTCCTAAATATTTCATGGTACCTGTGGAATAGGCTCTTCTGCAACAAGCGAATGTGTGTTAAAGACCAAAGCAAACTATTTCTCCATTAAAGTAAGGATTCCATTTATCAGCCAAAGTAACTGAAGTTCAGAAATGAACATTGCCCAGTTCTTTCTGTGGTATAAAAGTACAGTGGACACTTGTATAACAAACAGCTTGTATAACATAAAATTTGTACAATATAACAAATTCCGGAGATAGGGAAATTTGCTTAACATAATTGCCTATGGGGAGAATTCGTACAACATAAAAATTGGATCACTCTGTTTTTAATGCATTCCTATGGGAATTTGTATAAAGGAAAATTTGCTTAACATAATTTCATTTGGAACAAATTAATTCCTTTATACAAGGTACCACTGTACCTAGGACATTATCATTCTCCCTGAGAAAACCCACTTACTTTATCAAGGAAAACTGGTACATGTTTTCCCCCACCATATCAGGGCCAACCACCTTTCATATGCAAAGGTTCCTAGCAGGTCCACATGATTTTGAAAAACAATGGACATGGCTTAGTTGCTGGGGATACCCCTCCCTTCAGCATTTTCAGTCTGTTTGCAATCCTGAGTTGGCTCCATTAAAGATAATAAACTGAATTGTCTTAAATGTCTGTTCGAGTCCATCATGGCATGTGTCGTGCTGTTTATTTTAAGGTTTTCCAAATTTTATTTTCCAAAATGATATAAATCCTGGTAAACCATCTCCTAAATATTTCCTGGTACCGGTGGAACTTGCTCTTCTGCAGCAAGCAAATGTGTGTTAAAGACAAAAGCAAACTATTTCTCAATTAAAGTAAGGAGGAATCTAGTTATCACCCAAAGGAACTCAAGTTCAGAAATGAACATTGCCAAGTTCTTTCTGTGGAATAAAAGTACATAGGACATTATCATTCTCCCTGAAAAAACCCTCTTATTTTACCAAGGAATACTTGGACATGTTTTCCCCTACCATTTCAGGACCACCACCTTTCATATGCAAAGGTTCCTAGAAGGTCCACATTAATTTGAAAAACAATGAACAAGGCTTAGTTGCTGGAGAAACCCATCCCTTCAACATTTCCAGTCTTTTTGCAAAGCTGAGTTGGCTCCATTACAGGGCACATCATGGAAAAAATAGGGGGGAAAGGGATATTCATTACTCCGTTTTTACTCTGTTGACTCCAATACGGGAACCATGAACTGTATATACACAGAAAAAAATAATAAACAGATACCTCTTAAATGTCTGTTCCTACCCATCAGGGCATGTGTTGTGCTTTTTATTTTAATTCTTTTCAAATATTATTTTCCAAAACGACATAAATCCTGGTAACCATTCTCCTAATTATGTACTGTGACCTGTGGAATATGCTCTTCAGCAGCAAGCTAATGTGCCTTAAAGACAAAAAAAAAGTGTTTTTTCAATCAAAGTAATGAAGCAAAGTATTTTCCAAAGTACGTAAAGTTCAGAAATGGACATTGTCCAGATTTATTGGTGGAATAAAAGAATCCCGGAAATTACCATTCTCCCTGCGAAGAACAACTTCTTTCTCCAAAGACTACTGGGACATATTTCCCCCCTCCATTTCAGACCACCACCTTTCCTATGCAAAGGTTTTTGCCAGGTCCACATTAATTTGAAATACAATGCACATGGCTTAGTTGCTGGAGAAACCCATCCCTTCAGCAATTCAGGTCTCTTTGCAAAGCTGAGTTGGCGCTATTACAGGCCACATCATGGTAAATTCTTATAAGAAAGGGATGTTAATACTCCTTTACCTCCCTGTTGCTACCATAAAGGGAGCTATGAACTGTATATATATAAGAAGTAATTTACAGATTCCTCTTAAAGGTCCGCCCATACCCCTCAGGGTATGTTTGGTGCAGTTTATTTTTAGGGTTCTACAAATATTAATTGCAAAAACGATTTAAGTCCTGGTAACACTTCTCCAAATTAATTTCTTGAAGCTGTGGAATAGGCTCTTCAGCAGCAAACGAATGTGCTTTTTCAGCCTTCGATGCTGCTCCATCCAGCACAAAAGTGACATTAAAGAAATTCCTGAAACCAAACTTGTTCTCAAATCTACAGAAGGAGACCTGTATTCAACATATCTAAATAACGTTCTGAACTGGATCTCATCCTGTAACGTACAGGATTTGAATAAACCTTTACCAAGTAGCTCTCCTTTTCCCTTTAAGGACATTAATTTGAGACTGGACTATAAAACAAATTAATCTCATGAACCAGCATGAGGAATACTTCGAAAATGCGGTAATCGAAGTGACCCTAATCGCTAGTAATCCTCATTATTTGTGGTGTGGTGGTTTAAAGTCAATATTAATCGGTGGTTTTAAAAGTATGAGCTCTTATGTTCGTTTACATCATTAATATAGTGATCAAAAAAGCCTATCTCTACCAACAGAATGTACTTTAACAATTTTACAGCTCTGGTGTTTGTAAACAATTACCTTCTGTTCCTCGCATAGGAGCTGGCCCTGGTCAGGATATTGGCCTGAGGCATTTGGCTGCAGTTAGAATTGTGCCTGGCGCTCATGCCAACCTACTTCTCCAGGACCAGCAGCGTGAGGGAGAAGAAGGGGAAGGAGAGAACGAGCAGGAGGGGCAGCAGCCTGGTAAGAATGGATCCTTGTAGGACTTATGTAGCACTGGTTTCAAACAACAAATGTGCGGTCGCCACTGCAGGTAACTTTGCATTTCAAATTATATACCCCAGCCCTTTCTCATATCTCCAAAGTGTTTGGTCTTCTTTTAAGGAGCTTACTTCTTTGAAGCAGTTAAGTAGAAGTTTGCTTCAATTTGTGCAAAGTTTGAGCTAGATTGGGGGCGGGGAGGTCCCCTCATCAGGGGTTAGGGCTGTTATCTGATTGGTTCAGTCCCACCTCTAACACCCTTCTGTGAAGACATATAAGAGGCCTTTTCAGAGACAAGATGTTTTTGAACTGCTGAGTTGGCCCAGTTAATCAGCGAAGATCTGGAGGGGCTACTCCTGCGTAAGTTCAACACTTTCTATGTGCTTACTCTAGTTGTGTATCACTCCCCCCCCCCCCCCGGAAAGATAACCTGGTTGGATTTTGCTCCAGCGGAGGGTGTTGACTATCTCTATCCCTTTCCACCCCGTGACTCCTAGGTGCCACTTCAGGTCCTGAAGGGAGACAACCACTTCTGGATTTCCCAGCTGACTAGTCCCTCTGCCTTCTAGTTTTCTACCCTCACCACTACATTTTTCCTCTCCCTTAGGCCATGCTTTACCTGGGCAGACTCCAACTCAAGGGGGACTGCATGCTGAGAAGGTTTGCAGTCAGTCATGCTTGGCTCCGGAAGTGTTCTAGAGAAGTCAGAAGGAGGGAAGAAGGAAGCACAAGCTGTTTTAAGAGCATCGGCTGCATCAATATGGGCAACATTGCCTAGAAGCACACTGAAACCCATCTGTGCCAGC
>JAHTLZ010001938.1:9689-23538 GCA_023846285.1 Phrynocephalus versicolor
TGAGCCTGGTGTGTGGAAACAGGCAGACCTACCCCTGAGAGAGCAAAAGAGAAAGAACTGGGCACTGGTAAGTGTCTGGGTTGAGCAGTTCAACTAGGGCTGGTTGACCGGCCCGTGCGCCGAGATTTCATTTCAACATAAAAGGAAGATCATTGTACAAGATTATTATTTCTAGATTAGTAGCTAGTAAAACTGTAAAATTTTCAAGGCCCAGAATACTGCACTCATTAGAATGGAGTCTGAGGGAGCAGTTGTAGTTACCTGTAACACTTGTGCCATGTTTGTCATCTTGACAAAACACACGGAGAACTACACTTGCTGCAAGTGCAAGCTGGTTGCACTATTAGAAGAGAAGGTCCAGGAGCTAGAGGCCCACATATCGGACCAGCAAAATATTAAGGAGCTTGAGCTGTTCTTGGACAGAGCAGAACAGACTATCCAGGTCCAAGAAGAGACAGGGCACACTTCTGAGGATGAAGTCACTTCCCCAACTCAGGAGATAGATGTGTGGAGGAATGTGACTCAAAGGAGTAGAACGCCAAGGGATCGCTCTGAGACTCTCATATTGCACAATCAATTTGAGGCTCTTTCCCTCATCACACCTCATGAGGCATGCACAGAGGAACAACTGGTTCCACCTGAGGATCTCTCCCTCATCACAATTGATGAGATACAGGATCAGGTACATGTAGATGAACAGGCTGCAGGAGAGAAGCTCCTTGTACTAGGGGATTCTATAATTAGAAATACAGAGGGATGGATTTGTGACGAGCATGATAACCGTATGGTCACTTGCCTGCCAGGTGCAAAGGTTGCAGACATCACGAGAAATATAGATAGCTTGTTAGAGAGAACTGGGAAAGAGCCAGTGGTCATGGTACACGTTGGTACCAATGATGTCGGGAAGGCCAAGCGGTCAGTCTTGGAAGCCAAATTCAGGTTGTTAGGTAGAAGATTGAACTCCCGGGCTTCCAAGGTAGCATTTTCAGAAATGCTACCTGTTCCTCGTGCAGGACCCGCCAGGCAGGCAGAACTCAGAAGCTTCAATGCGTGGATGAGGCGATGGTGTCGAGAGGAGGGCTTCAGGTTTATCAGGAACTGGATAACATTTTGGGACAAGCCAAACCTGTTCAGGAGGGATGGGTTGCACTTGAATCATGATGGGACCAGATTGCTGGCACTCAACCTCAAAAAGGCAGCAGAGCAGCTTTTAAACTGATAACTGGGGGAAAGCCGACAGGAGCTGAGCGGCATCCGGTTTGGAACACCTCATCCTCGGGGAATGAGGTTGGAGAGGGTAAAGAATCACATAGAGATGACATAGCAGGTATTAGCACTGGGAGAATAATGGAATGTGATAGTTTGTCTACTGAAAATAAAAGCTGTGGGAGGAAAAGAACAAAGCAGCAGCTGTTGTTGCGGGACCCACTGTACAGGTGCTTCTATGCCAATGCTCGAAGCCTCCGAGCAAAGATGGGAGAACTTGAACATTTGGCAGCTAGTGATAACATAGATAAAATAGCCATAACAGAAACCTGGTGGAATGCTGAGAACCAGTGGGATACAGCAATCCCAGGCTATAAATTCTATAGAAGGGATAGAGAGGGGCGGGTTGGAGGAGGAGTGGCCATCTATGTCAAAGAAGGCGTAAAATCCAGCAGAATGGAGATTGACAGAGGGTCTGACTCCACCATAGAATCACTCTGGGTTAAACTACCAGGTCCAAGGAGGAGTGATGTGATAGTTGGGGTATTATATCGTCCACCAGATCAAAAACGTGAGGGGGACCTTGAAATGAAGAGAGAAATCATGGAGGCTAAGAGGGATAGGATAGTAATCATGGGGGACTTCAATTATCCCCACATCGACTGGGCCAATGCGAGCTCCGGGCAAGAAAGAGAAACTGGGTTTCTCGACTTGCTGAATGACTGTGCCTTAGAGCACTTGTCATGGAGCCCACCCGAGAACAGGCAACTCTGGATCTAATACTGTATGGTACTCAGGACCTGGTCAGGGATGTGAATGTCACTGAGCCTCTGGGGAACAGTGACCATGCTGCAATCTCCTTTGCCATGCATGTTGGAGGAAGAGTATCAATCAAATCAGATATAAAAACCCTTGATTTTCGAAGGGCAAACTTCCCTCAGATGAGGAAACTAGTTAGAAAGAAATTGAAGGGGAAGCTTGGAAGAATCCAATCTCTTCAGAGTGCATGGAGCCTGTTTAAAACAACAATAATAGAGGCCCAGTACAAGTGCATACCACAAAGAAAGAAGAGCTCATTTAAATCCAAGAGGACACCGGCATGGTTAACGAGTGGAGTTAGAGAGGCTCTAAAGCACAAGGAGAGGTCTTTCTATAAATGGAAATCCTCCCCAAATGAGGAAAATAAAAAGGAACACAAACTCTGGCAAAAGAAAAGTAAGAAGATGATAAGAGAGGCAAAGAAAGATTTTGAGGAAAGCATGGCTAGCAATATAAAGGGTAATAATAAAAGCTTCTTTAAATATGTTAGAAGTAGAAAACCTGCCAGAGAACCAGTTGGCCCTCTGGATGGTGAGGGAGGAAAGGGGAGGTTAAGGAGGACTTGGAAATTGCAGAGAAATTAAATGAGTTCTTTGCATCTGTCTTCACGACAGAGGACTGTGAGCAGATTCCGCTGCCTGAACGGCCCCTCTTGACTAAAGAATTAAATCAAATACAGGTTAAAAAGGAGGATGTTTTAGGTCTAATTGATAAATTGAAGATTAACAAGTCACCGGGTCCAGATGGCATCCACCAAAGGGTTATTAGGGAACTGAGAAATGAAATTGCAGATCTCTTAACGGTTATATGCAACTTGTCTCTTAAAACGGCCACAGTGGCGGAGGACTGGAGGATAGCAGATGTCACACCAATGTTTAAAAAAGGAATGAGGGGGGACCCGGGAAACTACAGGCCAGTTAGCCTTACATCTGTCCCAGGTAAGATGGTGGAAAGCCTCATCCAAGAGAAAATCTTAAAACACATAGAAGAACAAACCTTGCTGAGAGAAAATCAGCATGGCTTCTGTAAGGGTAAGTCTTGTCTGACAAATCTTTTAGAATTTTTTGAAAAGGTCAACAGGCATGTGGATTTGGGTGAACCAGTGGATATAGTCTATCTGGATTTTCAAAAGGCTTTTTACACAGTCCCTCACCAAAGGCTGCTGAGAAAATTGCACAGTCAGGGGATAAGAGTGCAGGTCCTCTTATGGACTGAGTACTGGTTGAGATCCAGGAAACAAAGAGTAGGTGTCAACAGGAAATTTTCACAATGGAGAGAAGTGAAAAGCGGTGTGCCCCAGGGATCTGTCCTGGGACTGGTGCTTTTCAATCTGTTCATAAATGACCTGGAGACAGGGATAAACAGTGAGGTGGCGAAGTTTGCGGATGACACAAAACTTTTCCATGTGGTAAAAACCAGAGAAGATTGTGAAGAACTCCAGAAGGATCTCTCCAAAGTGGGGGAATGGGCCGCAAAATGGCAAATGCGATTTAATGTAGCCAAATGTAAAGTAATGCATATTGGGGCAAAAAATCAAAACTTTATCTACCAACTCATGGGCTCTGAGTATGACGGATTAGGAAAGAGATCTTGGTGTGTTGGTGGACAGCTCCATGAAGGTGTCTACCCAATGTATGGCAGCGGTGAAGAAGGCCAATTCCATGCTAGGGATTATCAAAAAGGGGACTGAAAATAAAACAGCCAACATTATAATGCCATTATACAAAACAATAGTAAGGCCGCACCTGGAGTATTGTGTACAATTCCGGTCACCGCATCTCAAGAAAGACATAGTAGAACTGGAAACGGTGCAGAAGAGAGCGACTAAAATGATTACTGGGCTGGGGCACCTCCCTTATGAGGAAAGGCTAAAACATTTGAGGCTCTTTAGTCTGGAAAAAAGGCGCGTGAGGGGGGATATGATTGAGACATACAAAATAATGCAGGGCATGAGTAAAGTGGATAGAGGGAAGCTCTTCTCCCTCTCCCAAAATACCAGAACATCCATTCAAATTGAGGGCTGGGAGAGTAAGAACAGACAAAAGAAAATATTTTTTCACTCAGCGTGTTGTTAGTCTGTGGAACTCCCTGCCACAGGATGTGGTGATGGCATCTGGCCTGGATGCCTTCAAAAGGGGATTGGACAGATTCCTGGAGGAAAAATCCATCACAGGTTACAAACCATGATGGAGATGTGTAATCTCCAGTCTTAAAACTGGGGTACTTCAAGGGCCAGATGCAGGGGAGTGGTAGCAGGAGACAGGTATCTAGTCTCGTGCGCTCCCAAACGCATCTGGTGGGGCCACTGTGAGATACAGGAAGCTGGACTAGATGGGCCGTTGGCCTGATCCAGCATGGCTCTTCTTATGTTCTTATGTTCTTAAGCTGTATAAGTAAGTACAGTAGCACCCCCGTATCCACTGATTCATTATCCACTGATTGAGTTATCCACAGTTGGCCTTGGAAAAATAAAATAAATAATTCAGCAGCCACAAAGCAAGCTACTGTCACAAAGCAGAAGTTTGGGGAATTTGTTGTGTTCTCTCTTATCCATGGTTTTCATTATCCATGGGAAGTCCTGAAACCAATACCCATTGGATACCGGGGTCCTACTGTAAGTAAGTAAGTGAATAAATAAATAAATAAATAAATTTGGCCCTGGATACTGCTCCCCCCCTCCACTCGTGTTTGTGCAGAAGTATACCCTATGAATTTCAGTAGAAGTTACTTACAGGCCACTGTGCATAGAATTGTATCCTAAACCTCCCCCCCCCCCAAAAAAAATTGTCCCAATTCTTTCTTCCCAGCCCCTAAATAAAGTTGACAGCAGGAGATGGATAATTTATATAAAGGAAGCTATCACCTTTAGCTTGAAAGAGGAGAGAAGCTCTGTTAAGGATCAGACCTTTAGGACGTCACTAATTCATAGAGTTGCCATACATCAGAAATAACTCCAGGGAGCATAAAGTACAGATCAGACAGCCAAACCAAAAGGTCACTCACGGTGCACTGGAAAAGCCAGATAACATGACCTAGCACTGCCTATAAATAACAGAGCCCTTGAGTTTCAGACCAGGGTAGGAGAGCACAGAGGCAGTGACCAATAAGTGAGCACTTCAGAATCCATTAGGCACATATTTCATGTTTTTTAAGTGTCTGATCTTTTACTACTTGAATCTTCACTGAACAGGAAAGCTTCAACTTGACCTGCTGGTGGAATGTACATGGTCTTTGGACCAATGTCAAAATACGGACTGATCCACAACCATTTAGTTGTTGGCGAGGTGGTGTCAGTACCCAAGTTCCTAACAACTGACTCCTACTTCTCTTTCTCTTGTGTTCTCCGGGCTGGACATGAGCAAATAATTTGATCAGAAATAACTGAGACGCTGATATGTCAACCCACCACCACCTCTGCCACCACTACAGGTCTACATTTCCCCACGTGCAGCAATGGATGTCTGCACCCCCACCGCCTGGCTCCCAGGATGTGGAAACATAAAAATGCTGGCATTGACCTGGAGAATGGATGGATCCAAGTATCTTCTAAAACACACAGGGCGGCCTTTGTTGGACATGTGTGGTCAGAGTGCTTCTCACTACCATACTTGTCCTTCACCAGGTACATGTTGAGCCTGTCAAATACAGCGGTACCCTGTATAAAGGAATTAATTTATTCCAAATGAAATTATGTTAAACGAATTTTCCTTTATACAAAATCCCATAGGAATGCATTGAAAATGGAGTGACCCCATTTTTATGTTGTACGGATTCTCCCCATAGGCGATTATGTTAAGCAAATTTCCCCTATCTCTGGAATTTTTTATGTTGTACAAATTTTTATGCCATACAAACTGTTTGTTATACAAGGGTCCACTGTACTTGCATGGATGAGAGTCCATCAGGTTTCACAAGTCTTGCTCACCAGTAAATGTACAAAACGCTGCAGCTCTGCAGTGTGGTCATATGGAAACTGGTCCACATGGCATTTCATTCTGGATTTCCCTTTTCTTTGCATTTTTACATTTTCCCCTTTGTAATATTCAAGGGAGTCCGCAGACTCTAGGGCAGTGGTGGCAAACCTTCGGCAATCCAGATGCTTTGGACTACAACTTGCAGAATTCCAAGCCTGTATTGCCAATGAGAAAAGACTCTGGGAGTTGTGGTCCAAAACATCTGGAGTGCTGAAGGTTCACCACCACTGCTCTAGGTTGTGTTCACTGAGTGAAGGTCCCCTCAACATCCCCAACTGCTTACTGGTTTGGGGTACTGGGGTGAGTTCTTCAAAAGCAGCATGGCCTGGAAGGGTATGGTAAGGTAATACAGTATATGAATCCACCCAGACTAGGACATTGGTTAGTAGACATGCATTTACTCAATATAACCTCCAGGGCACTTGGTCATTAGGAAAACAGTAGGTTCTAACCCAACATAGCTTTCTAACTGTAATCACCCATTCGCTTACGCCCAAGGTGAGGGGAGACGTTGGTCTTTGCATGGTTTTGATTTTAGTTTCTTTAAGGGTCAGACATCAGGACTGATGTTAAGGGATTACAAGAGTTGCAGTCCAGACCTTTCAGAGGGAAAACAGGTTTTCCCCCAATACTTTTTGTGTCACACTTGTTGTTCAGTCGTTCAGTCGTGTCCGACTCTTCGTGATCCCATGGACCAGAGGTTGCCAGGCCTTCCTATCTTCCACTGCCTCACAGAGTTTGATCAAATCCATGTTGGTTGCATCGATGACACCGTCCAACCATCTCATTCTCTGTTGTCCTCTTTTCCTTTTGCCTTCAATCTTTCCCAACATCAGGGACTTTTCCAAGGAGTCCTCTCTTCTCATGAGGTGGCCAAAGTACTGGAGCCTCAGCTTCAAAATCTGTCCTTCCAGTGAACATTCGGGGTTGATTTCTTTCAGGATTGATAAGTTTGATCTCCTTGCAGTCCAGGGGACTCTCAAGACTCTCCTCCAGAACCACAGCTCAAAAGCATCGATTCTGTGGCGATCAGCCTTCTTTAGAGTCCAGCTCTCACTTCCATACATCACCACTGGAAAAACCATAGTTTTGACTATCCTGACCTTAGTTGGCAATGTGACGTCTCTGCTCTTTAGGATGCTATCTAGGTTTGCCATTGCTTTCCTCCCAAGAAGCAGGCGTCTTTTTATTTCGTTGCTGCAGTCGCCATCTGCAGTGATCAAGGAGCCTAAGAAAATAAACTGTCATTGCCTCCATTTCTTCCCCTTCTATTTGCCAGGAGGTGATGGGACCGGTGGCCATGATCTTAGTTTTTTTAATGTTGAGCTTCAGCCCATTTTTTCACTCTCCTCTTTCACCCTCATTAAGAGGTTCTTTAATTCCTCCTCACTTTCTGCTATCAGAGTAGTATCATCTGCGTATCTGAGGTTGTTGATATTTCTTCTGGCAATCTTAATTCCAGCTTGTGATTCATCCAGACCTGCCTTTCGCATGATATACTTTACATATAAGTTAAATAGGCAAGGTGACAGTATACAGACTTGTCACACTCCTTTCCCAAATTTAAACCAGTCAGTTGTTCCATATCCAGTTCTGACAGTTGCTGCTTGTCCCACATATAGATTTCTTAGGAGACAGATAAGGTGGTCAGGCACTCCCATTTCTTTAAGGACTTGCCATAGTTTGTTGTGTTCCACACAGTCAAAGGCTTTGGCATAGTCAATGAAGCAGAAGCAGATGTTTTTCTGGAACTCTCTGGCTTTCTCCATAATCCAGCACATGTTGGCAATTTGATCTCTAGTTCCTCTGCCCCTTCGAAATCCAGCTTGCACTTCTGGGAATTCTCTGTTCACATACTGCTGAAGCCTGCCTTGTAGAATTTTGAGCATAACCTTGCTAGCGTGTGAAATGAGTGCAATTGTGCGATAATTGGTCCATTCTTTGGTCCTTTCTTTGGGATTGGGATATAGACCGATCTTTCCCAGTACTCTGGCCATTGCTGGGTTTTCCAAATTTGCTGGCATATTGCGTGCAGCACCTTTACAGCATCCTCTTTTAAGATTTTAAAGAGTTCATTTGGAATGCTGTCACCTCCACTGCCCTTGTTGTTTGCAATATATCGGCCCACTTGACTTCACTTTCCAGGATATCTGGCTCCAGGTCAGCAACTATGCTATCCTGGTTATCAGGGACATCCAGATCTTTCTGATATAATTCCTCTGTATATTCTTGCCTTGTGTCACACACTCTCATGCTAAATATCTTCTCTCTTTTTTTCTTTTGTCTTATTTCCCTCGCTTCCTAATGTTTCAGCAAGAGTTACTTGCTTGCTTACTTCCTGATGTGTTCTACGCACCTTTCATTCCATCTAGTTACTTCTACTATTCCTTCTTGTTTCCTTATCCATTCTCATCCCTATCCTTTGCTCCTGTTACACCAGCTTGATATTAAAATGGAGGATCCTGGCTGAGTTGTAACTAGGAGGACAGTAGGAAAGAACTTTTGAACCTGCAACCTTCCCTTCACACTAGGCAGGACAACCAGTGAGAAGAGATGATATGAGAAAGATGATAGGAGTACTTCAACAGAACCTAGAGAGTCACAAGTTACCTGTCCCTGTTGCCTGAAAAGAAGGCTTTCTCTCTTTAGAAGGTCACCAAAGGGACATTTCAACAAAAAGAGACAGAGAGAGACAGAGAAAGAGAGTTTCCCTCTCAGGGTCAACAGAATGAAGGCAAGGAAGAGGGCTCCTTCCACATGTCACCACAATCCATTTCCACAGCAGGGGGGGACAAGATGGCCGCGAGCAGCAGAGACGTTAGCTGAAAGCAGTCCCGGCCAACGTCGATGTATCCCAGGTCCCAAGAGGGCGTTTCCACTCCAAGACGACCCTTCTGGGAGCAGAATCCATCCCAGAACCGACCCAGGGCACCCAGGCGTGGTTCCCTCTCCCTCGGGAGAGAGGTTTAGAACCCCTGGTGGAATTCCTGTGCGGCTGAGACCTTGGGAGATCCTGACGGAAGTTTTGAGCTGCCTCTATTCCTCCAGAATCGTGAGTGGCTTTTTCCATCTGAAAGCCCTTTCAAGAATATAAATCAGCAACTTACCGAAAAGAATTTGCCTTTTTTAGTTCCTCTTTCCTGTTTTATCTGTTATTTTCTGCCCCTCGGAGGACTGCAATCTCTGCTTTCACTTTCATATTCATCTAACGGCAGAAATTTAACTCTTAAGCTCCCATTTTATTTTACACTATACTTTTCGGACTCTGTTGGCAAAAGTGGGCACAGCACGCCATCTACTGGATTTTTTCATGTTTGCAGCATCACATATATTTCTTGAAAAGCAGCAAACTGATTAGAAATAAGACCAATCTCTTAAAGACTTTGTAACTCTCCTGTGAAGAGGTAATCGACTCCTTTACCACCACAAAATAAATCTTCAGTATGAGCAGGACCCCAACTACACAAAAGAAATTTGCTTTTGTTCCCTTGGCCCATCCAGCAACCATGACTCAACAATCAAGTCAATCAAGCCAATCTGACCAAATCTTAGATGCATTGAAGCAGTTGAATCTTACCCAGGTAAAGATGCTCTCAGATCAAACCACTGGGTTCTCCAACTTAAGAGCAGAAATGAAAGAGGGTTTTTCTAATGTGGATGCCAAACTAGAAACCTTTGGTGGTCGTTTACAAGCGTTGGAAGAGAATATGAATGTCACTGATTTTCGTCTTGGAGAAATTGAAGCCTCAATGGAATCAACAAGTAAACTGGTTCTTACACACAAAATCGAAGCCTCTTCCAAAATCCTAAGAATTCAAAACCTTACTGTGGATAAAGATGAAAATCTCTACACCATAGTTGGAGACACCCTGGCCACCCTACTTGAGGTACCTATTGAAGAATTCCTTCACGAGGTAGACGTGATTTACCGTCAACCAACGGCTTATACCAGAAGGAATAAACTCCCTCCTGAGGTAATAGTTAAATTGGTTAGAAGATACACTCGTGATTGCATCCTTAAGGCTACCCAAGACAAGGAGGTGGAAATTAATAAATCCAAAGTGACAATTCTGAAAGATGTCCCTTGGGAGGTTCGCCAATTACGGAAAGAATATATATTCCTTACCAAACTCCTGCTCAAGCATGACATAAGATACAAGTGGCTCTACCCCCAAGGTTTGTCCTTCCAATGGGAAGGCAAATTACAGAAAATTGAATCTCACCAGAAAGCTAGAGCCTTCGTTGAAAAAAATGCAAAGAAGTTGGGCTACTCCCCTTCCTCTTCTTCACCATCCTCCTCTGAAGATGAGGACATGACCGGAACTCAAACCACTACCAAAGATGACAGCCATGATGACCAGACTTCGAAACAAGAGACTTCAAAGCATGTCCAAGATTCTAGTGGCGCAGTGGGAGGTGCCAGGCCGAAAAACTACCTCAGGCCAAAATCTGGTAAGAAAAAATATTATTGGAAGTAGCAAGATGGCCCAAAAAATTCTAACATGGAATATTAATGGTATGAACACGCCCCAGAAACGTCGGAAAACTTTCAATTTTCTCCAAAAACAACAATGCTCCATCATCTGTTTACAGGAAACCCATGTATTGAGAAAACATGAACAATATTTAATACAAAATAAATTGGGAAATCTATTTTCCACATCAAATAAAGAAAAGAAGCAAAATGGGGTGGCACTGTATATTAAACCAGAACTTTCCCCAATCCTCCTGGAAAAAGATGAATCAGGCAGATGGATTCTTGTCCAAGCAAAAATTCAATCTAAAGAAACAATTATTGCTGGTATATATGCTCCTAATGATAACCATGGAAGACAAGCATTCTTTGAACAACTGGCCCAGAAACTGTTGCAATATGGGAATCACCAGCTTATAATATTGGGAGATTTCAATGCTGTACACATTCCCTCAGTAGACAGGAAAACACCAAAAGGGAAAAAACTCAAGACCTCGTCTTCCACACTGCCCAAATCGTTTTTGGATATGTCCGACATTCTAGAAATTCATGACATCTGGAGAAGGAAAAATCCACTAAAAGATGGTTACACCTTCTATTCAAGACAATATGCTTCCTTCTCCCGTATAGATATGTATTGGGCTACATCTGATCTTCTACTAAATACAAGGGATATTGAAACTTTACCTCGAGTGTTATCTGACCACAATGCCATCTTATGGACACTGAAATCCTCAGGTATGCCTAGGCACTGGAAAATTAACCCAACTCTTTGGACTGATAAAGAATTCATCTCAGAGGCTGCTAGAGATTTGAATTTGTATTTTGAAACTAATCTGAATAAGGGCACACCACTCAAAACGGTATGGGATGCCTTCAAGCCATACTTTAGAGGATTCGTTATCCAATTTATGGCAAGACGGAATAAAGAGAGGAAAAAGAAATATGAATCAACTCTTAAAATGATGAAAAAGCTTGAAACGGACTTAACACAAGACCCCCGTAACGATAAGTTGAACAAAGACCTGGCCTCTTGTAGGCATGAACTCAATTTGATTCTGACTGCAGATATAGCTCACAAAATCAAGTTGGCCAAACTGAACTTTGTGGAAAATGCAAACAAACCAGGTAGATGGTTAGCGTATAGGTTAAAAAAGGTACAATCACAAAAACTCATATTTTCACTCAAAGACAAAACTGGGGAAACTCAGACAGAGCAATTACAAATCCAAAAAATCATAGAGGAATACTACCAAAGATTATTCAAGCCGGAGATGATTGACAATGATGCTATCTTCCATTACCTTGAACAAGCCAATTTTCCAAAACTTACTGAGGAACAGAGAGCCCAGACGAACGCCCCTATCACAATGATGGAAATAACAGAGGCTATTAATCGTCAAAAATTGAATAAAGCGCCTGGACCCGACCAAATACCAGCCATATTTTATAAAAAATTCTCGGAGACAATTTCTGGAAATATGAAAAACCTCTTTACATCTATATTTGAAAGCGAAAATATACCAGATTCCTGGAAATCATCACATACGACACTGATTCCCAAAGAAGGGAAATCCAAAGATTTGATACAGAACTACAGGCCAATCGCCCTCCTAAACGTGGATTACAAAATTTTTGCAACCATCCTGGCCAATAGATGGTGAATGATTTTACCTTCTTTGATATCACACGACCAGACTGGCTTCCTCCCGAAAAGGTACCTCCAATCCAATATCAGAACTTTTCTCAACGTGTTGGAATATTATGAATCCCACCCCGAGAAGCAAGTGGCTTTTGCATTCATTGATGCTGAGAAAGCCTTTGATAATGTATCCTGGTCTTTACTCAAAACTCAATTAGATTACCTTCAGTGTGGCCACAGAATGTTGCGAGCAATTGAACAAATCTATTCTACCCAAAATACCAGGATTGTAGTGAATGGTCACCTCACAGATAAAGTTAATATACACAAAGGTACCAGGCAAGGATGTCCCCTCTCCCCTCTTTTGTTTATATCCACCCTGGAAATTCTTCTTCATGTAATAAGGGAAAACCCAGACATTCAAGGCCTACAAAATAAGGGAGAAGTTTACAAGGTACAAGCCTTTGCAGATGACCTGATGGTTATCATGGAGAACCCCCAGACTTCCTCCGTAGAACTTCTAAAGACCCTGGAGGCATACTCAAAAATCTCCGGATTAAAGGTGAATAGAGAAAAAACATTGGTTCTAACTAAAAATATGACTCCACCCATGATCGAAAAACTGGGAAATCAATCTGGTTTTCAACATTCTAATAAGGTAAAATACTTGGGCATTACTGTATCTAACCGATGTAACTCTTTACTCAAAGACAATTATGTTAATGTTATTAAAACAATCAAAGCTGATCTCGAAACCTGGTCAAGACTTCAGCTATCCTTAATGGGCAGAATTGCTGCAGTCAAAATGAATGTCTTACCTAAAATGCTTTTCCTATTTCAATCTCTGCCTATATTACCAAACTTCAAGATCATTTCAGATTTGGAAAAAAGTATACGTATATTTATATGGCAAAAGAAAAAAGCAAGGATTAAAAATATTTATTTGCAGGATAGAACCAAATTTGGAGGCTTTGCCCTTCCAAATTTGGCACTATACTACAAGGCTGCCGCCATGACTTGGATTAAAGACTGGATCTTGATGACAAATAAAAGAATATCACAGCTCGAGAGTTATGGCCTTGATAAGGGCTGGCATCACTATATGTGGTATAAGGGAAATTTACCCACCCTCTTTAAAAAGCACTGGATAAGGAATGCTTTAATTAAAATATGGTCATTGATTCAAAAACAATTTTATCTCAAAGCACCTATGTGGTTATCCCCACTGGGAGCAATCTATAGCTCCCAGGCAAGTGAAATCTCAAAAGTTATAACTTACAGACACCTTCTGAATGCTGACCTCTCATTGAAACCATTAGGGAAATTAGTATCAGAAGGTTACAATCTGGATTGGTGGAAATATCAACAAATACATTCACACTTTAAAGAGCTTTCCAAAGAGGGTGGCTTTATGACTACTGATACCCCATTTGATAAAATACTTTCTTCTGGTGACTCAAAGCTTCTTAGTAAATTTTATAATATACTGTTAAATGAAAAAATGATTGATACATTGGTTAAAGACTCTATGATTAGATGGGCTGAAAACTTTGGTTATACTATTCATTTAAATAAATGGGACTCTCTGTGGAATATAGTTAAAATTTTCAAATCTATTTCGTTTAAGGAAAATTGTTACAAAATGTTTTATAGATGGCATTTTGCACCTCACCGTTTATCCAAGATGTATAACTGTTCACCTAAATGTTGGAAATGTAACTATGACTGTGGAAC
>JAHTLZ010001939.1:316-16354 GCA_023846285.1 Phrynocephalus versicolor
TTGGGCTGTGGCAGGCGCCGCACCTGTTTTGAGGGGAGGGGAGGAGGGAGGCGGGGCGGCTCAGGCCGGGCTGGGCCTGGTGTTTTGGGGTGAGCGGAGGGGGGAGGGGGGCGTCTCAGGCTGGGCCGGGCTGCAGCCGGCGCCACGCCTGTTTTGAAGTGAGGGGACGGGGCGTCTCAGGCCGGGCCGGGCCTGGTGTTGTGGCCGGCGCCGCGCCTGTCTTGGAGTGAGCGGAGGAGGGGGGCGTCTCAGGCCGGGCCACGGAAAAATAATCAACCATTTACCGGTCCGCGGTGAAAAAAAGGTTGGGGAGCAATGTATCTCTCCCAGAGGTTGTCCTTAGGTATCCATGACAGCCATTGATACCCTTGCGCAAGCCTTTCTTAAAACTGTCAAGGTTCCAGAGACCAGTGATCCTTGAAGTGAAGAAGTACTCTCTTATGGGGGGGGCACTTCCTGCCCACGGCGAGATGGCTGCTTGAGTCAGAAGCTCCGCTCATGAAGGAAAACAAACTTGAAATACTGTCTCTAAATGATGTCAAAATCGTGAGTAAATGACTATAATTTACTGGGGAGGATAGTTGAAAACTGTGTGTTTTTGAAGGGGAAAGATAACAATGAATTAATGAAGCAGTGATTTACTTTCGATTTCTGCCGAAGTCACGTCCCTGTTAGGCAGACTGTGAGAGTCTGTGAGAGTCTGTGAGAGTCTGTGGAAAACTCTGTCTTGCTTTGAGAACAAAGGGAAATAAAGGTTCATACCTGGCTTTTCTGTATGCCAGCCAAGAAAAGTGGTCCAGCTGTGAAAAAGTGGATAAGAAAAACCCCTTCAGGTACGACTTTTGAACGCGCTTGTCTTGAAAGAGCTGAAGCTATTTCTGAAGCTGAAATAATGGCGTCCGAATCTGGCAAGCTGCCAGCACAACAGCCGGACCTTTCAAAGGAGTTTAAAAACTTCAAAGCAGAAGTCAGCTCCCTCATTAAATCAGCTCTAAAAGATATAACTTCCACTTTTGATGACCGTTTCCAGTCTTTATCTTCACAGAATGATGATCTAAGGAAGGACTTGTTGCAAGAAATACAGTCTCTTCAGACACGGGTCTCTAATAATGACGCTGAGTTGAAAAAACCAACAGGAGAAATCAATCAAGTTCAAACGCTAGCCTCTAAGCATGAAAGAGCTTTTTCTGCCCATGAAGAAGAGATCGATGCTTTACACAGAAAGCTGATTTACATGGAAGACTATTCTCGAAGATCTAATTTGAAACTAATTAATTTTGAACTTCAGAATAAAAAAGAAATAAAGAAAGAAATCCTTGCTTGGCTTAATACTATCCTCCCCCAACAACTCACCGAGATCGATATCGAAAGAGTGCATTATATTGGCAGTGCATCAGCAGGCGTTCCAAGACCTATTCTGATCAGATTTACTTCCCATGCTATGAAAGAACAACTGATGTCTACTCTCAGGGCAAAACCTGATCTTTTGAAGCATGATGGAAGGGTCCTACAAGTTTACCAGGATATCTCCAGGGAGACTTTCGAATGGAGAAAATCTATGAGACCTGTGACAACTGCTTTGAGAAACAACAACTACAGATATAACTGGGGATTCCCGATCTTTCTTAAAGTGTGGAAGGGCCCAACTCTTCACAAAATCTACTCCCTGGAAGAAGGTGAACAACTTCTTAAGGCATGGAATATCCAAATTGAAAAAAAAGAAGAATAAATCACTTCAAACTCAGCCTCTGCAGTGACGACAGTACCAGCTTTCAACTCTTCAGATGCCTTAACGGGCAGAAAATTGGAGACTAATCTGAAGAACTCTCCACCATAGAAGACAGCGCAACCTTTCTCTCTCTTCCTGTCTCTCTCTCCCCTCCCGTTCCCCCCTTTTTTCTTCCCTTCTTTTTTTAGGCTAGTTTGTTTCAAATCGTCTCTGTTTTTACTTGTTTGTCTTACATTTTTCCACTCCTTCCTGACCCTTATTCCTTTTCCTTACCTTTCCTCCCCTATACCCTTTGTTTTTTCCCTCTATGTTTTTTTTCTTCCTTTTGTTTTTTGCTTGTTTTACTCGGGGAGGGGGAGACTGAGTGTGGAAGGGAGGTGAATAGAAGTAAGTTAAGATTTACATTATTATACCTTAATTCTTTTTTTTTTTACTGCATTCTTTCTTTTCAATTTCTCACGTATATAATTGTAAGCAAGATTAGACAGCGTTAATGCTAATTTCGAGCTTTTGAGTCTTTATCAGCCATCGGGAAGTGTACGGGTGCCTTCCCCCTCCCTCCTATAAGGTGCATACAGAAGGTGTATGAGGGCTAAGAGGATGGGAGAACAGAAAATAAATGTAGGTGGTCGGGTTTGGAAAATTATTGTTCGTTTTTTGTTTTTATATGTAGTGTTTGTTTGTATATTCACAAAGAGACCGTTCCAGATTGATACAAGAAAGAAAATATGGGTAGACTGGTGAAATTAGCCACATTGAACGCTAAGGGCCTAGGCTCTGTCATGAAGAGAAAGAGACTAGAGTCATTAATCAAGAAGAATAAACCGGACATCATCTTTCTTCAAGAAACACACCAAACGAAAGATGGTCAAAACGAACTGAAATTACCCAATATGAACATTTATGAGAAAAGTTTTGGTTCTTCTAAAGCAAGGGGGGTAGCAATCTTAATTTCAAAGCACTGTGACTGTACTGTTGAAAAAACTGTGAAAGATCTGCAAGGCAGATAAATTATTCTACAGGTCACAATTGGTTTAGAACATTATACACTGATAAATGTTTACGCACCGAATACTAATCATAACCTGTTTTATAAAGAGGTATGGCAGCAGATAGAGAAGGTACAGAAAGGACATGTGATTTTAGCCGGAGATTTCAACATGGTTATGGACAAAATAAAAGACAAAACAACATTTAGCAAGGTAGATTGGGGGACTAGGCAGACAATCTTAACAAAATTCATCGCAAATACAGGATTAAAGGATGTATGGAGAGAAATGAAGGGTGATGAAAGAAAATTCACTTTCTACTCATTAGCCCATAAAGCTTATTCGAGAATAGATTATATATTTGTTTCACAAAGCTTGCTATCTAAAGTTGTAAACACTAATATAGAATTGATAAAAATTTCAGATCATGCTTTAATGTCTGTTGAAATAGAAAATAAGAAGAACTATAAGGAAGCGAAAAGATGGAGAATAAACTCTAGATTTTTTCAATTCCCAGATACGGTACAAAAAATACAAAGGGAATGGTTAGAAACCTGGAATATTAATGAAGAAGGTGGTGGTCAAATAGGAGTTATCTGGGACACTCTGAAAGCGGCGGCTAGAGGCTACATAATAAAAGAAAACGCTATAATCAAAACTCGAGATCAGCAAAATAAAAAAAAATTAGAGGCTATCATAGCAGACCTTGAATCTCAATTTTTTGTAACTAAAGACAAAAGAATTTTAATTCAGATTGAGGCCAGGAAAAGGGAATTTGAAGAAATAGATCTACAACAAACCCAAAGAAATCTATTATACCTGAAAAGAAACTTTTTTGAATATAGTAATAAAAACTCAAAGATGCTAGCAAAACTAGCACAGAAAAGGAAAGAAAAAAGCATGATAGGAAGGATAAAGGATTTAAGCGGCAATATCTGTACTCAAATGAAAGAAAAATTAAAAGTCATCCAAGAATTCTATCAAAAGTTATATACAGCTGATAGAACTAGTAAGGAAATTATGGAACAATATATTGACAAAAATCTAAAAACAAGACTAGTGGAGGAAGATAGGCTTGAAATGGAAAAAACTATTAATGAGGACGAGATAGAGGATATCATAAATAAGCTAAAGAATGCTAAAACTCCAGGAGATGACGGATTGGGACCAGAATTTTATAAGACATTTAAATCAATGTTAATCCCTAAATTAAAGAAGCTTTTTAATCAGATATTGCAGGGAGAACAAGTACCTTCCTCCTGGAAACATACTTTAACTATTCTAATTCTCAAGCCTAATAAAGACCCAATGGATGTGGGATCTTACAGACCAATACCACTTATAAATCAAGACGCTAAGATCTTCACAGCAATTTTAGCGAAAAGAATATATACATTTATAGATAAGTATATTAAAGAAGACCAAATCGGCTTTATTAAAGGCAGACAAATGTCAAACACTGTAAGAAGAGTTCTCAATGTTCTTTATGAGATGGGAAGATCACAGGATAGAGCATGCATTTTGTCTTTAGACCTATTTAAAGCCTTCGATTGTGTTCAATGGCCTGCGTTAAAACTTTTATTAGAGAAATGGGGGTTTGGAGAAAAATTTTTAAGCGTAATAAACCAACTATATTCTCATAGTACCTCGTCAATCATTGTCAACGATGGGATGACAGAAAAAATTAGCCTAGCCCGAGGAACAAGACAGGGTTGTCCTTTATCGCCAGTTCTGTTTTGCATAGTGATAGAGTTATTAGCCAATGCAATTAGGGAGGATCAATTAATTAAAGGTATGGGTAAGGAAGGTAAGATAAAAATCAGATTATTTGCAGATGACGCTTTGTTAACAACAAAAAATCCAGCAGAAAGCATATTAAGGATAAAAGCACATTTGAAGGAATTCGGTGAAACAACCGGACTATGTGTCAACTGGCAGAAATCAGAAATTATGATGTTCAATCAGAATAACCGAGACATGGAGGTGATCTCTAATCACGGATTGAAAGTTTGTAAACACATAAAATACTTAGGGATCTTGTTGGAAAAAGATATCAGTAAAACGAAAGAACGAAATTATATAAAAATAAAGGAAGAGATTAAAAATAAACTACAAAATTATTCCAAATTAAACTTATCATGGTTCGGCAGAATAGCAATGGTAAAAATGAAAATACTTCCTAAAATTAATTTCCTTTTTAGAATGTTACCTATTCAATACACAGAAGTTGAAATCAAAGTCTATCAAGACCTTATAAATAGATTCTGCAATGGTGGAAAAAAAGCAAGAATAAATAAAAGCTTATGGTACAGATCTCAAAAAGAGGGAGGTATAGGCATATCTAATCTTAGAACCTACCATACAGCTAATCAGCTCAGTTTTCTGGGGGAAATACTATTTAAACCTCAAAAATTAATATGGTGGGAACTTGAATCAGAAGAGTTAAGTGAAGACATAAATAAATATGTATTTACCCTCCCCCTAATAAGGAAAAGTCATCCAATTAAAAACCCGCTTCTGAGTTCCCTATTATTCACTTGGAAGAAGTATGGAAAGAATTTGGTACAGGAAGGTTCCCCGCTTGGACTGGTGATCGATCAGATGAATTTCCCCACGAACATGAAGAAACTGGGAGATCTATTTAAATTAAGGAAAGTGGCAAGGTTAAAAGACTGGATTAAAAAAATGACAACAAAACAAGAAATTAAACGCGTTTTGCAAACTCAGGAATTGTCCTGGTTGAACTACGCCCAGCTAGAAAGCTGGACGAAAGATTGGATTAGGAGAAATATTCAACTCAGAGGATACACAAAATTCGAGCAATTTTTGACATCATATGAATCAGAGAAAGGAAATACAGGTAAAGGCGCAGTTGCTAAAATTCATAAAATAATTCAAGATTCACTCGAGAACAGGGAACAGGACATAATAAGAGAGCTATGGAAACAAGACATAGGGAAAGAAATAAACAATGAGGAATGGAAAAGAATTTGGAATCTGAGGATCTTACGGTCATTATCAGTTAGAATAAAAGAAAACTATTTCAAATTAGTTTTAAGATGGTATATGACTCCAGTTAGAGTAAATAGAATGAATCCAAAATATTCCAAGCTTTGCTGGAAATGCGAAAAAAAGATAGGCACTTACTTTCATTTATGGTGGGAATGTGAAATTGTTCAAAAGTTTTGGCAAGAGATCTTTGAGGTGATAAGAGAGATACTACAAAATGATATTAAATGTGTACCTGAAATTTTGCCTCTGTCTTCTCCCAAAAGGAGGAAGGAGATCCTCTGGGAGAAAGAGTAGATGAGGCAGGACGGGAATTGCAACATAGAATAGGTAGGGAGATAGTACAGGAACATCTGGAAACATTAAATGAATTTAAGTCTCCTGGACCAGATGAGTTACACCCAAGGATATTAAAAGAACTGGCAGAAGTAATTTCGGAGCCATTGGCAATAATCTTTGAGAAGTCCTGGAGAACAGGGGAAGTCCCCATCGACTGGAGGAGGGCTAATGTTGTCCCCATCTTCAAAAAGGGGAAAAAAGAGGACCCAAATAATTACCGCCCAGTCAGCTTGACTTCAATTCCCGGAAAAATCCTAGAACAGATTATTAAGAAATCAGTCTGCAATTATCTAACAAACAATGCTGTCATTACAAAAAGTCAACACGGGTTTCTTAAAAACAAGTCATGCCAGACTAATTTGATCTCTTTCTTTGATAGAATTACAGGCATGATAGACGAGGGGAATGCTGTGGATATTGCTTTTCTGGACTTTAGCAAGGCCTTCGATAAGGTTCCCCATGGTATTCTTGCCAAGAAGTTAGTAGGAAGTGGGATAGATAGTGCTACAGTGAGGTGGATTTGTAATTGGTTGACTGATCGCACGCAAAGGGTGATCATAAATGGTCTCTCATCATCTTGGAGAGACGTGACCAGTGGGTGCCCCAAGGTTCTGTTCTTGGTCCAGTGCTCTTCAATATCTTTATTAATGACTTGAAGGAAGGAATAGAGAGTATGCTAATTAAATTTGCAGATGATACCAAATTGGGAGGGGTTGCTAATTCCCTAGAGGATAGGATGAAAATCCAAAAGGACCTCGACATATTAGAAGTCTGGGCCAATGCTAATGGAATGGATTTCAACAGAGGGAAATGTAGGGTGCTACATCTAGGTAGAAAGAATGAATTGCACAGATATAAGATGGGGGACACTTGGCTAGAGAATAGTACCTGTGAAAGGGATTTGGGGGTCTTGGTGGACCACAAATTGAACATGAGCCAGCAGTGTGATGCGGCGGCCAAGAAAGCCAATGCGATTCTTGGTTGCATCAACAGAACCATAGTGTCTAGATCAAGGGAGGTGATAGTGCCACTCTATTCTGCTCTGGTCAGACCCCACCTGGAGTACTGTGTCCAGTTCTGTGCGCCTCAGTTTAAAAAGGACGTTGACAACCTCGAGCGGGTGCAGAGGAGAGCGACTAGGATGGTTGAAGGCCTGGAAGAGATGTCTTATGAAGAACGGCTTAGGGAACTGGGAATGTTTAGCCTATCAAAAAGAAGACTGAGAGGGGATATGATAGCTATGTTTAAATATTTGAAAGGATGTCACATTGAAGAGGGAACAGGTTGTTCTCCATGGCTTCAGAGACTAGGACTCGGGGCAATGGTTTCAAACTACAGGAAAAGAGATTCCATTTGAACATTCGGAGGAACTTCATGACAGTTAGAGCTGTTCGGCAGTGGAATATGCTGCCACGGAGGGTGGTAGAGTCTCCTTCTTTGACGGTATTTAAGCAGAGGCTGGATGGCCATCTGTCGGAAATATTGTGAAGGGGTTCCTGCTTGGCAGGGGGTTGGACTCGATGGCCCATGAGGTCTCTTCCAACTCTATGATTCTATGATTCTATGATTCTAATTGCATTGTTATCATTACCATCCATCAATGAATATGATGTGAAAACTAGAGAACTAATAGCTAACCTTATGACAGCTGCAAGACTGATCATTGCCAGAAACTGGAAACTTAAATCACACCTCAAAATTACTGAATGGTATAAGGAAGTGTGGGATATAGCACTAAATGATAAATTGTCTTGCAATATAAAAGTTTTGCGAGGAGAAATGAAAAAAGATATCTTCTATGATGTGTGGGGGAAATTTATTGATCATGTGTTACTAAAAGGAAAAGGGATTCAACCAATTTATAATCCAACACAGTTCTGGTGTAAAGGACCTTAAGAAGCCTACTAAAAAAGAAGTTGAAGAAGAAAGAGAAGATGCAAGAATACTGGACGGTTTCTTGGGGATGGGGGGCACTTTGTACTGTTTTTGATTGCCTATTTTTTATATATATTCATAATTGTGTATTATTGTTATTTGTGAGTTTTTCTTATGTTTATTTAATAAAAAAATTTAAAAAAAAAGTACTCTCTTATTTGTTTGAGCTCAATCACCCAAAAGTTTTATGGAGTGCCCCCTAGTCCTATTATTTATTTATTTATTTTAGAGTAGTTTTACCTGCCTTTCTCCTTGGAAAATGATCCAAGACAGCTTACAGTAATGAGGGATAATATACAGTCTGGTACAATTAAGACATGTTCAAGTATTTGAGAACAAGGAATTGAGAGACATCTTACAGGATTAATTGACAACATTGCATTAAAGCAACACGGCTATAAGTAGTTCTAGTGTTCTGCGATAGGCAAAACAGCTTTTCTTTATACATTTTGTCCACACCATGTATGGTTTTATAAACTTCAATCAGGTCACATATAAGGCAACGTTGTTCAAGACTGAAGAGGCCCAAGCCGTTGCAGCCTCAGATGGTAAGTTGTTCCAGATGGTAAGGAAAGTGTTCCAGTCTCCAAATCATTTTGGTTGCCCTCCTCTGCACTTTTCCCATTTCCATGATATCCTTCTGGAGGGAGGGTGACCAGAACTGTACACAACACTCCACATGCAGCCTCACTGTAGATTTATAAAGAGGCAAAATGACACCTGCTGAATTATTTTCTATACCACTCCTAAGGACTCTAGCATTGAGTTGGCATTTTTCACTGCTATCGCACACTGGGTTGACACCTTCCTTGAGCTGTCCACCCGGAGACGAAGGTCCCATTCCTGGATATCCTGAAGAGAGTTCAGACCCCATCAGTTTATCAATGTAATTGGAGATTTTTGCTGTATAACTGTATGTGTGTCTGTTGTGTTTTTACGGTTGTGACGTACTCGTTGTGACCTCCTGTCCATGGGAGTTTTTCTAGGCCGGAATACTGGAGTGGTTTGCCAGTTCCCACTCCTGGTGCCTACAGCACCTGGTATTCCCTGGTGGTCGCCCAATCCAAGTACTAACTAGGTCTGACCCTGCTTAGCTTCATATTGTATAATTGCATATTGTGTGATGACTGATTGTAATTCTGTCAGGGCCCATTTCCAAAGGCCCCTCTCTGCCCCAGGGTGCTTCTGAGAGAAGGGCTGGAGAAAGATAAGGGTCCTTAGTGGGGAAAAAGCCCTCTGCACATGGGCAGAGAAGCAGGGACACACAGAGAGAGCCCCAGTGGGACCCGGGAGTCCTGGGCTCAGATTTTTGCTCAGCACAAGGAAACTTGGAAGTGGAGGCACTTTAATCCCTTTCCTTCTTTGCCATCTCCCCCCCATACTAGAAAAAAAAGGGGGGAGAATTCCTTCAAAATCCTGACTGTTGTTGATGTGTTTGCCTTTTTTGTAATTTGTATTTATTGTATTTTGTATAAAATAATAGGCATTTTGGACCTAAATAAATAAATCCTGAACCAAAGGAGGGGAGTCCATTCTGTTTTCCCCCCCCTCCCTATCTATAACTGCAACTCTAAGAAGCCGCACTCGGTGCCTTTTGTCTCCCATGGGACCCCCCCTTCCCATTTCCCCCAAATGGCGGAATGGCCTTCTTGAAGCCTCTTCCTGCCTCCTGACCCAAAGGAGTGTGGGGGGGGGGACCCTTCCCTCCTGGACTCCCCCCATTGCATCTCCAACGTCCCCCCTCCTCCTCCCCCTTTCAACCTCTTCCCCCCACCCCCCATTGCACTCCCCCATATCATCCCCCCAATTGCACAACGCACCTCCTCCTCCTCCTGGGGGGGGGTCTCTTTCCTTCTCCTTCCAGGAATCACAGAGAGCCTTTTGGAGGGGGGGTGGAAAGCCACACGGAGAGAAGATGCCCCCCTCCTTCCCTGTGAGCCTTCCTTTCCTGCCACTCTAGGAAGCGGAACTCGCTCCCTTGGAGGAACCCGAATGACCCCCCCCTCCCTTCTCTGCCTCCCTTCTAGCTCTGCGAGGGAGGGGGAGGGGTAAGTAAAGGGAAAGGCTCCCCCCCCCCCGCAGCACATGCGTTCTCGTCTCCTTTTCCAAGCCGAAGAGCAGGTGTTGTGCAAATCCGGAGCCACGTGGCCGGCATTGCTGCAAAGAACCACTTGTTTTACCTTCCCACTTTAATTTAATTTTTTCCACTTTTATTTATTTTTCCCGCTTTTATTTATTTCTTACAGCGTTTTCGCCTTTTCATCTGCTTGCATTTTTACCTGCTTTTCGAACTAGGCTCGGTTAGGCAGGAGCTGGGGGTTGAACCACAGGAGCTCAGTCCGCTGAGTGGCAGCACCCGGGATTTGAACCGCTGAGCTGCAGAGACACCCCTTCTGGGAAACTCAAGGGTTTGGGATGGGTAGGATGGGGGCATGCCTTCCACCTCCCCAGTACCCAGAAAGGGGAGACCCCAACCCTTTCACCCCTCCTCCTCTTCTTCCTCTCCTTTGATTGCCCTCCTTCTGCCCCATTTGAATGGGGAGGAGGGAATCCCTTCCCTTGGGGGGGGGCATGGGAATGCACAGAATTTAGCCCGGTATGAATCTGGTCCCCTTGTTAAAGTTGCCACCATGTATTGATTTATCTTATCTTATCTTATTTTACAGTATCCCCCCCCCCCATTTCTCCTTTCAAAAAGGACCCAAGGTGGCTTCCAGTAATGAGGGACAATATCCAGTCCAATGTCCCTCAATTCCCTGCTCTCAGTCCTTGAGTACTGTATCTTTGCATTGGACTGTATATTGTCCCTCATGACTGTAAGCTACCTTGGGTCCTTTCCCAAGGAAAAAGGCGGGGTTAGAATACTCTAAAATAAAATAAATAAATCTTCCCCTGAATTATTATTATTATTATTTTTAGAGTATTTTTGCCCCTCCTTTCTCCTTGGAAGAGGATCCAAGGCGGCTTACAGTCATGAGGGACGATATACAGTCCAGTACAATTAAGACATGTTCAAGGAATTGAGAGCAGTTACCTGATCACATAGAGTGGATTCATATTTAAGTCACATAAACCCCCAAATAAAAGCCCAGCCCAAAACCTGGCAGCTTTCTGCTCAGAGTAAGAGAACATCAGAACATAAGAAGAGCCATGCTGGATCAGGCCAAAGGCGCATCTAGTCCAGCTTCCTGTATCTCACAGTGGCCCCACCAGATGCCTCTGGGAGCGCATGGGAGTCAATATCTGTCTCCAGATACCATTCCCCTGCATCTGGGCCTTGAAGTACCCTGGTTTTTAGCATGGAGATTACACATCTCCATCATGGTTTGTTACCTCTGATGGGCTTTTCCTCCAGGAAACTGTCTAATCCCCTTTTGAAGGCATCCAGGCCAGATGCCATCACCACATCCTGTGGCAGGGAGTTCCATAGACTAACAACGCGCTGGGTGAAAAAATGTTTTCTTTTGTCTGTTCTTACTCTCCCAGCCCTCAATTTAAGTGGATGTCCCCTAGTTCTGGTATTTTGGGAGAGGGAGAAGAGCTTCCCTCTATCCACTTTACTCATGCCCTGCATTATTTTGTACGTCTGAATCATATCCCCCCTCAGGTGCCTTTTTTCCAGACTAAAGAGCCCAAAATGTTTTTGCCTTTCTTCATATGGGAGGTGCCCCAGCCCAGTAATCATTTTAGTCGCTCTCTTCTGCACCTTTTCCAGTTCCACTACGTCTTTCTTGTGATGCGGTGACCAGAATTGTACACAATACTTCAGGTGCGGCCTTACTATTGTTTTATATAATGGCATTATAATGTTGGCTGTTTTATTTTCAATCCCCTTTTTGATAATCCCAGCATGGAATTGGCCTTCTTCACCGCTGCCACACATTGGGTACACACCTTCATGGAACTGTCCACCAACTCACCAAGATCTCTTTCCTGATCCGTCACGGATAAGTGAGAGCCCATGAGTTGATATATAAAGTTCTGATTTTTTTGCCCCAATATGCATTACTTTACATTTGGCTACATTAAAACGCATTTGCCATTTCATAGCCCATTTCCCCAGTTTGGAGAGATCCTTCTGGAGTTCTTCACATACATTTTACACGAATCTATAGAAATAGGTTTCAAGGTTTCCTGCTTCTCAGATGCCTCTTTCCACCTCCTCCCTTCCTCTTCTAAAGGGTTAAAACCTTGGCCTATTGAGAATCTCCCTCCCAAAGAGCTTCACTCAGGAGGGAGAGAACCAACCTTGCCTCCTCCTCTTTTGCCCACAGTGTGGGGATTTCAAACCCTGATAGCTCTGAACCCCAAGAAATGGGCACAGCACAAAGCACCCCTAGACAAAGCTGAAGACCTGGATTTCCCAGAAGCCTCCAGGGTCGAGCAGGCACCCAGTGGGCAGCTAAGCTGATGCTGATCTAAGCATAGGTCAGGAGGACAGGGGAACAGAATAACAGGATACCTCTGCTCAGGCCCAGGGAAACCTCTTATCAGTAATGCCTCACTAGCTAGGGAGCATTCCCCCCCCCAACCTATGGAATCTATTTCCTCTGGCATTTGTGTACCTGTTTACTGAGCATGGTCAGTAAATACAGATAAGGCATGCATTCCCCCCTCCCACCGAGGGATGTCTTCCTGTATCTATTGTGCTTACTCTCTTATAATAAACACTGGGCTCAGGCAGTAGAGGAGAATCATCAGAAGAATCATCCTCACGCAATCTCACAGACTCACAAACACGCATGCCTCCACACATTCATACACACACAGAGAGACATCCATGAATCCTGACAGAGAGACGAACAGGAATGCTGCCCTGAGCACCAGATTGCACCCCGAAACTCTGTGTCCGTGTTATTCGTAACGCAACATTACAGTAATGAGGGATAATATACAGTCTGGTACAATTAAGACATGTTCAAGTATTTGAGAACAAGGAATTGAGGGACATCTTACAGGATTAATAGACAACACTTCATTAAAGCAACACGGCTATAAGTAGTTCTAGTGCTCTGCGATAGGCAAAACAGCTTTTCTTTATACACTTTGTCCACACCAAGTACGATTTTATAAACTTCAATCAGGTCACTTATAAGGCACCGTCGTTCAAGACTGAAGAGGCCCAAGCCGTTGCAGCCTCAGATAGTAAGTTGTTCCAGATGGTAAGGAAAGTGTTCCAGTCCCCAAATCATTCTGGTTGCCCTCCTCTGCACTTTTCCCATTTCCATAATATCCTTCTGGAGGGAGGGTGACCAGAACTGTACACAACACTCCACATGCAGCCTCACTGTAGATTTATAAAGAGGCAAAAGGACACCTGCCAAATTATTTTCTATACCACTCCTAAGGACTCTAGCATTGAGTTGGCATTTTTCACTGCTGCAGCAGACTGGGTTGACACCTTCCTTGAGGTGTCCACCAGGAGACCAAGGTCCCTTTCCTGGATATCCTGAAGAGAGTTCAGACCCCATCACTTTATAAACGTAATTGGAGATTTTTGCTGTATGTGTGTGTGTTGTGTTTTTACGGTTGTGACTTACGCCGTTACTTCACGAGGCGCTTCGCTTCGCAGCGTGATTGCCTTCGCTTTGAATGCGATGGCGATCACGTGGTCTCCCTTCGCTCCCACCCCTGTTTCTCTGTACTCACGCGGAGCAGTTTTCTGTCCGAATCGAGCATGACCTCACGAGCTCCATTCGCATTGAAAACCTGAATTTTTGCGCCCATTTCCCGCTTCCTTTGATTTTAAAAAAAAAAGGGGACCGTAGTATCGATGCATCGATACTTGGCTGTCAGTTACGACGGCACGTGGTATATGTATGAGCCTTCGTTTTCCACTTATAATTTATATTATTACGTCCATTGGCTACCTCCTAAAACTGCTGTTCTCCGTCATGGTCACTAGGTGGACCATCGCACAACGTTGGTACTTCAGGTTCACACGGTCCTCCAAGGACAGTCGAGCGACCCCCTTCTAAAGCCCTAGAGCATAGACCAAGCTACTTCCGTCTCCTCTCTACCATTAGGAAGGTATCATGCCTCCATCGCGTTCTTCATGCCGCCTACAGAAATTCCATAGGTATCGCCCGTATTTTGTTGCTGTGTTGCATAGCGTTTATACTTTGATGAACAGTGTAGCTTTGTTATGTTTTGGAAACGGAAGATGAGTCTTCCGACGCAGAGTTCTGTTTAGGGAGGCATTGAGGGCTTGCAACACTTTGATATGGGTAACTTTGGGTTGGATAAAAACCTCGCCTCGAGAGAAACTTTTCTGGTGTTACCCTGGACATTCTCAGTGGTTTCACGACACGGTTCTTCAGCTTTGGGGCGATAGGCAACGGTTGGAAAACTTCCGTATGACTAGAAGAACACTTTTTGGGGTGGCCGATAAGCTGCGTCCATTTCTGATGCGCAGGGACACAGTTATGCGCTCTGCTGTCCCAGTGGAAGAGCGAGTTGCAATCGGCGTGTACTTCTTGGCCAGCCGTTCTTGCTACAGAACCATCTCTCTGGTCTTCCAGAAAGGAAGTTCTACTGTTGCAAGCATTGTCATCGAGGTTTGCCTAGCAATGGAACACGTCCTTCTCAAGGAAGAGGTTCGCCTACCAGAGTTCAATAAGGTTAGCTGGTTTTTCTCAGCAGATTTCCTCCTTAACTTTCGTAGCAGTATCCTTCCGTTTTAATAAATTATGATGGTTAATATAATACTTTTCCTCCGTGTATACAGATGACATCATCCATGAAAAACTTCGGATTTCCAAATGCTATCGGTTGTATTGATGGAATGCACATCCCCATCAGCCCGCCGAAATTGCAGGGAGCGGCTTATTTTAACAGGAAATCATTCCATTCTGTACTACTTCAGGCTGCTTGCGACGGTGAGGGTAATTTTTTTCAATGTTGACTGGACATTCAGGTGTTAATCATGATGCCCATGTGTTCAGATCATCTATGCTTTTCAGTCGGATGGAGGAAGGCACCCTAATACCTGGCAGCCCTATGTTCCACTATGCAGGGGTGTCAATTCCGCCCATTATATTAGGAGATGGTGCCTATCCATTGTGTAAGTGGCTGATGAAGCCCTTTGCAGTTCCTAGAAATGACAAGGAGCGCCACTACAATAAGATTTTTAATCGCTCACGATGCGTCGTGGAGAGAGCATTTGGGCGTTTGAAGGCCAGATTTAGACGTTTGTCTGTTAGGATTGAGGCGCACATCGAGAACGTGAATTCAATTATTGCCTCTGCTGTGATTCTCCATAATATTTGTGAACGTGAAAACCATGACATTCCAGATGAGGAACAGCATCCACGACCTCCAGCTGATCTACAGGATGACAGCGACATACCTGACTACAATAGATCTGGAACTGCCCGTGCAGAGGCTGAGGCTGTTCGAAATGCCATTTCTGAATACCTATATACCCATGTAAAGTGACATGTACAATAATCACTTGTGCATCTGTTCTTAGGTATCTTTTTCCTACTGACTTAAATTTGGACTAGAAAGGCTTGCCTCTACAGTTGGAGTGCTTTTTCGTGTACTACTTCCTGTTAATAAAGGCTTAAATGTTTTCTTCATTATGTTTCATCTAACTCAAACAAAAACTCCAAAAGGTTTAGCATCACAATACACTACCTATGCTGAACATGCCTGACAGAGGCATTTATTTCAAGTTTATACAATGGACAATACTACCTCTTACTAACAACCAGGATACTCCATTGAACTCAATGCAGGTAATGTATCCAAACACCAAATAAGTCCTGTGCTTGTTCGTGAGTTTCTTTGCCCTGTTCACTGACAGATAAATTAGTTTACAACACAAGATTTCAAGAGGGGCCCCCTTGTTACAGAACTGCATTCCTCCCTTGTGTTTACAACAGCTTTCTCTTGATATGCAGATTAAGGCAGGCAGAGGTGCGGGGACAGGAAGTATCAACTTTCAGTAATCTTAGCTAGCATTTTTTACGGCCAACTGGTTTTGAAGTGATGAAAATTAATTAATAAGAATTAATAAGAATTAATAGAATTAAC
>JAHTLZ010001940.1:0-12935 GCA_023846285.1 Phrynocephalus versicolor
TGCTCGGGCGGGAAAGCGGGTCTCGACCCGGGGGTATCTCTCTTTCAAAGGTGCCTCCATGTTTTCAGTCATCTTATTTTAATTTTGTTCCTGTTTTTTGTGATGCACTAGCACGGGCGGCCTCTTCTGAAACAGCTGCACAACTGTGAAAATCCTGGTGGTGGTGATAGTGGTGCTGGGGGACCAGTCTGGGAGAAAAGAGGGCTGGGGGAGGGGGGAAGTGTCCAATAGCAAAGAGGACCACAGACTAGACAGGTGTGTTGCCTGATCTTCCCCCGTTTGCCTTCTGTTCTGACACCCCCAAATCTGTTCTGACACCAACCGTAGCTCTCACAGTATGCTGAAACAGTACCATGGTTGCTGGTGCTGGTGGCTTTCCCCCCTTTGAACTGGTGGCCAGTCCACGGGCCTGTGGCCATCCAGAACTCTCTGTGCTTTGGCTGGTTTTCATTGCCAGGAGAGAAGACCAGATACCGTTACGGCCTGCCTCTTGTCTGCTTGCGCTGCTAGTGCTCGCACCATATGGCATAAAATAGCATACTGCCTGGCTTGTCTCTCATTAGCACTAATTGATTGGTCCCACTGAGAGAGCCAATCATTCCACCGGGAGGAAGCCAGCAGGCTGGGTGGAGGTACCATTAAGGGCAGGGCAGGCCGTGACGCTTGAACCGGGCGCCTCCACCACGGCAGCCTCTCAGGCCTTTCTCTCCCTGGCTGGCACCCTTGCCGGGTTTTTGCCCTGCCTGCTGGGCTCCCTTCCTGCCTCAGGCTTCCCTTCTTTGGCTCCCACCCAGAGAGTCTTCGGCTGTCATCTCCCACTGTAGGGTTTTTGGTGATGGTCCTTGAGATTGTGGGATGCCAAGGTACAGGGATATGGACACCCCTGTGTGCAGGAGGTCCTAATAACTAGTGTGGCTTTGGGGGGGGGGAATTGACCTGAGCAAGGGGTGCCCTTCGGCCAGCCTGAGCCTCCAAGGGACCCCAGAGTGTTGTGACTTCTGATGACAATGCAGGTGAAGCCACTGCCGGATGTGCTGCTGCTGTACATTTCTTCCCTTGGCCTTGATCCTGGTCAGCGAAGTCTTGGGAGGGAGACGGGGGAGTGCATTTGGGGGGGGGGGCTCCCCATCCCAATCAGTCCTGAAGCTGAGCACAGGGTGAGCGAGGGAGGGGGGAGTGAAAGTGAGGGAGCGCTCCTCCTCCTCCTCCTCCTCCTCCTCCTGCCGGTTGTGGTCTCCCCACTTCCCGGCTGCAGATGGAGCCTTCACTCCTAATTGCTTCCTCCCTCCTCCTTCGCTCTGGTGGGGAAACCCCTTCATTAATTTGAGCAGCATTCAGACCGCAGGGAACATCCAGGAGGCAACGTCGGAGAGGTCCATGCCGTGCGCTGCTTCACCCCCACCCTGCCTTCCCTGCGCCTCACTGAATTATTCACTCGCGGGGAGAACAAGGGCACGAAGAGGAAGCTGCCCAGTGGAGCCCGCACTCAGGAGGGCCCATGAGACTGATCGGGTGTGGAGGTCTCTGACAGGGGTGTTCTTTGAGATGGCCAGGGGGCAGAGCAGAGCCCCACCCCCACCCCAGATTTCAAGAAGCTTCAGGCTGGCAAAGGATGGAATCGTTGAGCTCTTCTGCCAGCTGCTTGTCCCTTCAAAACACACGTATCTGAAGGCAGGGGCGTAGCATGAGTAGGGCAAGGGGGGCGGGGTGCCCCGGGCACAGCAATTAAGGGGCACCAAATTGCCTACCAATCCCCCAACTGCTGCCCCCCGCTATCCAGATTATATTTTGCATTGACGGGGGGGCACAATAATTGACTGTTGCCCCGGGCTCTGGAAGCCCTAGCTATACAGTGGTACCTTGTATAAAGGAATTAATTCGTTCCAAATGAAATTATGTTAAGCAAATTTTCCTTTATACAAATTTCCCATAGGAATGCACTGAAAACAGAGTAATCCCTAATCACAACCATTTTTATGTTGTATGGATTTGCCCCATAAGAGATTATGTTAAGCAAATATCCCCTATCTCCGGAATTTTTTATGTTGTACAAATTTTATGTTATACAAACTGTTTGTTATACGAGGGTCCATTGTACCTCTCTGTCTGAAGGTGTTCCCCAAGGGCCAGCCTCCACTTCTGGCTCGGGCAGAGGGACGGCCTTTGTGCCCTAAGGAGGAAGGAGGGTCTCCTGCCTGCAGCTCTTCTGCTCTGGAGCTGGATCCTTCAGATGGGCCTCTGATTTCAGGACACCTGAAGGCCAGGGTGGGGCATTGATGTCGTCACCCATCACCGTTGTGATCTGCATCTCAATGCCATGACACCCAACAAAAAGGTTGATACACAACTACCATCAAGGGGGGCAGGCTAGATTTCGGTGGCTGGGGTTCTGCGCATCTGCAACTACCCCCTCCCCCCAATTTATCTAGACCCCCTGGATCCTCCCTTATTAGATTAGAACTTAGCAACAGAGGAAAGGCACACACAAGACTGGAAATTATCAGAATTTATTTGAATGGCTGATGTACATGGTCTCTCCAAATACAGAGTATCATTGTGAACCACTAACTGGACATATATTACAGTTTTGCAACTTATTTAAACGTTATCTGTCCAAAATGCTGTTCCAAAGAAGCAGATGGAGGGTTTTGGCTTTGATGTCTTAACTGAGGGGGGAGGCCCACAGACCCGCTCCCACCCATGAACCATGAGGGCTCATGCCTCTCCCAGGGCAGAGGAGAGCCAGCTGTTAGGACTAGGAGCCAGCTGTTCTGGGGTCTGCTCAGAGTGGATGATGCCAGATCCGAGTCACACCTTTTGATGCTGCCCCCGCCTCCCACTGGCTGAAAGGCTGGGTGGCCACCAGGAACCATCGACGGCACCTTGATTCATGTAGGGCAGCCGCGACTCAGAATGTGTGTAAGCAGGAGGGGCAAACCAGGGATGGGAGCCATGGAAGAAGCCAGAGGAGGGGCGGCTTCCCCCCCTTGACCCTTTGGGCCGGCAGGAGGGCCACTTGGCACCTGTCCTCTGCCCCTGCAATTGGGCCTTGCCCTGCTCACCACTGCTGGGGCCACCACGATCGCTGCCGAACTCAGCTGTGGCTGGCACAGAAGGAGGTCTTGCAACCCCTTGGGGCGCAAGCGGACGGTGGCAGACAGAACTGCCACCGCCACCGCCACCATGGCGTTTTGGGTATCTAGCCTCTTGCAGAGAGCTCTCCCTCCCTGCCAACACGACCCTCCTGCACAGGATTTACCCATCTTTTGGTGGCTGAGAGGGAGGGGGACAGGAGAAAGCAAGCAGAAGGGGGGGTTCCTTAGAAGAGGAAAGGGGTGAGTGAGGAGGAGGAGGAGGAATCAACTGGCAGGCACCCACTCATCTCGGCCCTCGTCTGCCTTCAGCATCCCGTGGTGCTTCCTGCCTGGCTGAGCTGTTCCCATTTCCAGATCGCCTTGCCCAGCACCTGCCACCCGAAAACTCCTGCCCAGCATGGAGCTCGCTCCTTGGGGGTGGGGGTGGGGGTTTCCAGCGCCCGCCTTCTGCTCCCTCCTGGCTGTCACTCCTCAAGGCCCCTCAAGGAGCCACTCTCCCGCCTCAGCCTCTTGGAGGGAGGTTCAACAGGGAGCCCCCTTGGAACCCAGCCCGGCCAGCTGGCTCGCGTGGCATATCCAGTTCCTTTCGGCTGGCTGTGGTGGTGCACAGCTGCCCGGGCTGCCTTTCAGGAGTCTCCCCTTGTTCTCTCTACAGCAACCAAACGCCTCGTCCGTCATTGTTGATAACGAGGAGGGGGGTTAGTGAAGAGGCCCAACGACCACTGTGGCACCCTTGGCTGTTTGCCTCTTTGCCCTTCTCAGCAGTCACTCCCCGTGTGCCTAGATGTTCCTGCATCAGGAGGAGCCCCACTCGCCAGCCTGTTACCTGTAGGTCACCACCTTCCCTTCTGGCTGGCTGTGCCCACTCCGGGCTGGTCCCAGCCCCAGGCCAAAAGAGCTGCCTGAGGCGGTTGAGCCCTTTGGATTGATGGCAGCAGCCCTCTTGCACATCTGCTTCAGGTTCAGATGGCCGCCCAGTGGGATAGCACAGCTGGGTAAGGGGGGAGATTGCCTCTCCCTGGCCATGCAAGGGGACTCCCGCCGGAGAAACAGTGGCATGCAGTTGGGCACATAAGTGGGCAATGGGGTGCAAGAAGGTAGGTGCGGACAACAGTGAAGCCACAGCGTGAAACTATGGGCAAAGACTACCCCGTTTTAAAGTACCGCCAGACAATGAAAAAAAGAAAGTCTGGATGAAGACAAGCAGTGGAAGCCAGAGCTTGCTAAGAGGCAGAGGAGACAAGGGAGAGGCTCAGGAACCAGCCAACCTGGGGCTGGCCGAGCTCTTACCAAGGGGATGCTATGACCTCCCAATCCCGCACCGAGTTCATGCACGCTCAAAGCAAAAGCAGCGGCCTCCTCCAACAGGGCCATCCACTGGAGAGCCACCTGGACCCTACCCTGGACTGGGGGTTTCACCTCCTGAGTGACAGAGAGAAAATAATGCCTGCTGCTTGGGCTGCATCATCATTATTTAATTCTTTTAAATGTTGTTATCCCACCTTCCTCCTTTGAGAGGACCCATGGAGGCCAGCAGACAAGGCAGACAATACAATTCCCAGGGTTTCTGTATGCCTTCGGTAGGAAGGTGCACAGAGGCACAGCCAAGGGGCAGCGAAGGGGCAGGAGGGGGCTGCCCATGAAGGGCAGGCACTGGAGGTCTGTGAGGCCGAGAAGGAGAAGCTAGTGATACAAAGGAGGGGTTCTCTGGCCCTCAATCCCACGTAGAGCACCCAGGACGATGTATCCACCCTCGCGAAGGCAACACATGTTTGTGCCTCTCCTAATGTCAAACAGCTAGCCTAACTCAGACATCCTCATCACTAGAATCCTTCCTTCCTTCCTTCCCTCCCTCATCAGCTCCCCCCTCCCCTCCCTCCCTCCTTTTGTGCCAGAGCTATACAGGCAGGGGCCAGACCACCTCCTCTGGAGAGGACCACTCCCTCTAATTTATGGCTTGGTTGGTGGCCTTCCTGCTTCAAAGGACAACAACGATGAGATACAAAAAGTCTGACATTCACAGTGTTTTATTCTCTCCCCTTGGCTTGCCCAGCTTCCCTGCCACCGGTGCCCCTGACTCTGAGTCCTCGTTGCGTTTAAGCTCTCGCTGGCACGGCACGTGGAGGGTTAGCAAAACTTGGCTTCTTGGACAGATCAGACGTACACTCATTCACCAACCGGAACGCAGGAGTGGTCACACTGGGCAGCCCGCTAATGCTTCTTGTAGCGGTTCTTTGGGGTTTCGCCGCAGCCTGTGGTGTCGCAGGCGAGGACGCTGGGCTTCTTCCCCAGGCCGATGCTCCCCAAGAGATCGGGCAGCTCGTGGGTGATGGCCCGCTCAATCTTCTCCAGGTAGCAGCCCCCCATGTAGGAGCACTGCTGGGCGAGAAGCTTGAAGGAGTTGATGGGGTTGATCCCAAAGAAGTCCTTGTAGGCCTCCCGGTTGGGCAGGTCAAACTTGCTGACGTTGGTCTTGGCCAGGATGGACTTGAAGATGTAGAACTTGTCCGGGTCCTCCACTATGTCCTTGAAGACCAGCTCCCCATCACTGAAGAAGGTCATCTTGTCTTTGTAGGTCTGCAAGTAGCGATCCACAAGGAGGGCGTGGATACGGACCCGGATGGCATGTTGGCGGATGAAGGCGATCTTGTTCTCCAGCCGGTTCTCGATCACCTGGTTGAGGTCCTCCAGCAGCGAGATCTCTTCTTTCAGGAAGAGGTCCCGGTGGGTGTCGGGATGGTAATCCAGGGGCCAGAAGGAGCTCACATAGACCCTGGGGGGCTCGGTGACGTTGATGAGCGGAGCCAGGCTCCAGAACAAGGCTCCGTAGACGCGCATGAGCTCCTGGGTGGCCAGGCTGTCCGCTTTGTTCAGAATGATCCGGATCTGCGACTCCCTCCCCTTCAGCTGCCGGAAAAGCATCTCCAGCTCCAGACCTACGTCCAGCTTGGTGGGGTCGAACACAACAAAGATGAGGTCGGCTCGATCAATGAACCACTGGCATACATCGTTGAATGGGTAGCCTGTTCGACAGACAGAGAAGGGAGGGAGGGAGGGAGACGGACATCACATTGGAGGCCAAGAGACTCTGAGCAAGTGGGACATGCCTTTTTGCACGACATCACCAGAAACCCACACTCCTACACCCCTACAGCTGCCATCCCACTGGCTAGCCTCACGCTGTGCGGCTTGCACAGGAGAACCTTGACTGGAAAGGAGACCCACAAAGAGGGCATGAGAAGGAGAGACCCTTCTTCCCCTCCCCCACTGTTCCCCCAGGATCGGGGGGGGGGGGGCTTGCTGGTTGGTTGAGACACAGTTTGGGGGAGGAGAGGGTGAAAAAACTGACTTTGCCCCTGGGAGCTCCAAACTCTTGCTATACTATCGCTGGCTGGACCCATGCATTTGTTTATTAATCTCTTTATTCAGAGCATTTATAGCCCACGCTGTTTCATGAGCCTTTGGGGCAAGGCACAAGAACTACTTTTTTACTTATAATCTGTTCTTGGGCCCTTCTTCATTTCCTTTTTGTTTTCTTAGATAACCGTGCACAACTCAAAAGGGGTGACATTGGCAGCAGAGGGTGAAACCATGAAAAGTGGTGGTGAAACCCTTCAGTTGGCCAAGCACCAGCCCTGCCCTTTAATAACAAGTGGGGTTTTAAGCCAGACTAGAGGCCTCCCCTGGGGTTCTCCTCCGTGATGCCTTCGGCTTCCCCTCCGAGCCCTCTGAAAGTTGAAAGGGGAGGAAGGTTACCCCGTTCCTGCTGCTTCCGGTTCTCGATGATCCCGGGGGTATCCACGAATGTCACCCTTTCCAAAAGCTTATGAGGGACCTCGATCCCAATCAGCTTCTCCAGAAAGTTCTGCCCGAACTTTTCAAGAGGCGAGAAGGAGCGGGTGCTGTCGGCAGCCATCACAATCCCTTCGATGGTCTTCAGCTTGGGGCCGTGCATGATGACGGTGAACTCTGAGGTGGTGGGCTCAGCCCCTGGGCAAGGAGGGAGGGAAAGGGCCCGGGGGTTAGGGTGGGGGAAAGGGAGCTCAGGTGAGCTAAAGTGGGACCATCCCAGACTCCGTGGCTTTGGCGAAGGTCCTCAAGGCAAAAAAGGCTTGGGAACTCGCAAGAAGCAAAAACAGCAGGGACACCCCAACATCTGAACCAGTGCAGAGTTTTTAACAGACCAACTGAAAGATATCCTCAGCTCACAAGGTTTAAAGATCTCCTGGTCACTCTCTCAGGCAGTTGTTCCACTGAGACTGGTTTTGGCATTCAGAAGCTCATCTCTCTTGAGAGGCCGACAGGGACACTGCCCAGGAAATCCCCAACATCCCTGGCCAGGGGCCCTCTTAGCATTGCTTCAATCAGCCAGGCAAGGAACCGAGTCCCCCAGCATTATAAGCTAAGTATATCCCAGGGTATTTGTACACAACCCCTAAACTCCGCCGCAAATGGCTCCCGGCTCCGGAGCTTAAAATTGTTTACCCACCAGCTCCGGAGTTTACAGAAAATGAAGTGCGGCCACGCCCACCTAAGCGTGTCCCAGCGCACTTTTCAGGTACCTGCTCTTGAAGGTGAAAAATCCCAGATCCGCATGTAAAGGAGTGAGTGCCCGGCTCTCCTCGCTTCTGTTTGTTGTTGTTTTTGCCTCCCGCCCCTTTAAGAGAAGGTTTCTGGTGGCGTGGAAGAGGCTGACGGTTTGCCACCTTAGTTTTTTTCCAGCCGGGGAGATCCCAGCGCCGGTCCATAACAAGAAATGGCCGCCGCCACCAGCGAGCCTCCCCCCTTCAAGCTCCATCTCCTCTTTTTAAGGGCTTGCTTCCCCGAGAGGCGGTTCTTTCCTACCGTATCAGGATGATGACGGGGCTTGGGGAGGCTTGGACCGGCAAATGGAGGTGAGCCTGCATTCTTTTGTCCCCTTTTTTCTCCCTCCCCTCACGCAGACAGGATCAAGGAAGTGCAGAGGGGTGGGGACGCAGGAAGAGCAACGAACTCCCAAGATCTCTGGTCCGAATTTAAGTGGCCAGCGGATCTTAGGGGTCGTGTGAAAAGGCCCCCAGGCAGCTAATAAGAGAAGTGACCCAGCCGTTCTGTTCCCACCCGGCCGAATTCCAGCCAGACTCCAGAGAGGAGGCTGCCTCCATCCTCTGCATGGCAACATCCTAAAACAGGGTCAGTGCCCCAAGGGAGCACAGCTGCAAGCCACCACTCCCGCTCCAGAAGGAGTGCTCTCTCTGTACAATGTCTATGGTTGCGTTCAGTCCAGAGGCATCGGGCTACTCCAGGGTTCCAGTGGCTCAACCCACTTCCTCTGAGAAATGGCTGTACACACCTGGCAGTGGTTTCAGGGGTGGGGCTGGTCCTTGAAGCTTCCAGGGCCCAAGCTCGCCTACTCTGTCTGCTCACAAGGCCGGGCCCTGTTGTCCTGCTCCTAGCTGCAGGCACCCAGACAGCCCCTCAGCTCTGACAGGCAGGACTGGTCCTCCCCACCCCCCAACACACACACACAACGGTCAGCCGACAGGGGGAAGCAGAGAGGCACCTACCCGTATAGAGCTGGTAGGGCGTATCCTCCAGCCCCAGGAGGTAGTTGATCATGGTAGACTTCCCGACACTCCATGGTCCCAGGAACAGCACCATCGGCTTGGAAGTGATCTCCCCATCTGTGGCGGGAAAGGAAGGGCAGCGCCAGTGTGGGTGTGTCTGCCTCCAGGTGCCTCCTTGAAGCATCTCCCAAGAAAAGGCAACCCCGGAACATTTGCCCTGGCAATCCACCTCCGTGGACGCATCCTGCAGGCAGCCCACAAGGCGCCCCAAGCCCACCTCTGCCGGGTTCCTCACCTGCCTTCCCCCACGGCCACCTCCAAGAGTCCCAGGAGCCTCCAGGAGTCACACAGCCCACCTCTTGCCAGGGCCCGGCCACGGCCACGGCCATGGGGGAGCCCTCAGTCCTTTCCGGCCTGAGAGGTCTCAGATGGTCGGAGCCAAGGGGGAGCTTCCTAGCTGGGCCTGGCACATGTCCCAAGCCCTCAGGGCTGCACATGGACACGCAGGCAGTAGGACCCAGGGAGGGGCCACCTGGAAGGACTTTCGTTCACATGCAAGGGACAGGCCGCCATACCCACCTGTGGCTGAAGTGCCCAAGGTGCGTCCCGGATAAGCTGTCAGGCAGGAGAGGAGGGGGCCCGGGAAAAGAAAAAGCAACATGAGTAGGGAAGGGTCTCGGGCAGGATGGTTAGGGGTCCGAGGAGGAGGAGGAGGAGGAGGAGGAGGAGGCAGAGGCGGAGGAGCCCGCTTTCTCTAAGAAAGGAGGCAGAGCGTTCCAGTGGGTGCCGTTCCTGCCTGGCCCCAGAGGAGAGACCGGGATAAGGAACAACCCGTTTGCCAGGAAAGGCACTCATGCACACACTTTCCAGAGGGATCAGCATGCAAATCCCACCCCACTGTTCTTGGGGAAAGCAAGAACTGGGGGGCTTCACAGGCTGCCAGGTGTCGGCGGAGGGGGAAGGGAGGAGGACCACGAGGACTTGGGGAGGAGGGAAAGGGAGGGCACGTGTTTTACACCACTTCCAACTTGGTCGAGGAGCAGGAACTGCTGACCCCGTGGCCCCGAGGCCCCCGAGTCTGGTCCTGGGATGGGCTGCCCCTCCCAGAGCTCCACGTGGGTGCCACGCCCCCCCCCCAGACCTGACACTCTGAGTTCTGTTTGGGACCAGGGTGAGAACCCCCCCGGGTGCACCAGGGGACAGTGGCCTGAGTGGGCCCCCAGAACCCCGAGTTCTGTCCAAGTGCCTCTTTCCTCCAAGGCAAGGCAAGGCAGAGGCAGGGAGAAAACTGCCAGCGCCAGCAGAGGAAACGGGGATTGCTCCGTGGCCATGGGAAGGAGAACGGCCGGCCGTCTGGCTGACGGGGCCCCGTAGAGGTAGCCTTGGCTCCAAGTGGTCATGCTGCGGGGAAAGGCAGGTGGAGCCCCACCCGGCCACCCCCTCCTGCTCTGAAACCAGGATGTCTCCAGGACCTCTGGGGGGTGGACCTGCTCCCTCCCCCACTGGCTCCTGTGGGACCCTCCTTGCCACCTGGGCCAGCCCAGTGCTGGAGAGCATGGCACAGGGAGGTGGCCGGCCCCACCCGACCCCTCCCCCGCCTCCCCGACCCTCCCCTCACCTGTGATCTCGTGCTGCCGCAGTTCGTTGTACTTGTAGGACTGCTCCAGGGGCTTGATGGAGGTGTGGTAGATCTTCCGCAGCCTTTGCAGGATGGCTGCAGGGAAAGAGGAGACCAGGAGGCCCCCGTCAAAAGACTGCCCAGCCTGGCTGCCCTGGCTCTGGAGGGCAGGTGGAGTCAGGAAGGGGTGCTGGTTCTCCCTTCTCCCTTCCTTCTGGGAGGAGGCAGTGCTCTCCTGTTGGGGGGGGGGAGCTGGCCTTCCTGCAGGTGGAGTTATGGTGCATGGCTGGGATGGTGACCCCTGACCTTAATGGCAGCCTCCCTGCCATGCTCCCGCCCCCCAAACATCTGGAACCAGTGCCATTCTAGCCTGCTAGGCAAGATGGCCTTCCCTTGGCACCCAGCTGGGAGTGGGACAAACAGGTGGGGGCAAGGGACCACCCTCCCCCTGCCGGGGGTGCAGCCAGGGGCCTCCACCAACAGGACTCCCAGATAAGCGTGGCATGGCTGTGCAATTGCCCCCTCTGGGGAACCATGACCCCCCCTCTTCCAAGCAGGGCCAGAGACCCCTGGCGCCTGTGCCAGCCTCAGGCATGGCAAGGGGGCAAAAGAGCTGCTCCTCCAACCCAAGCAAGGGTTGGCCTGGGGTGGGGCCACTCTCTGGATCCCCGAGCTCTTTGCAAGCGGGGTTTCCCTTGCAGAGGAGGACACCCAGCGGAGGAAGGTGGCAAAGCAGGAAGGAGTTTCTGTGGCAGTGCCTTGCTTAAATATTTATATCTCGCTCTTCATTCTGTTTGGGTGTCAGGGTACAGCCTGATACAAACTTACTTCATGGTGACAACAAACACTAAAACAACAAATAAAACCAAGCCAATTGTTTCAACAAAGTTAAATCCCTGGTGAGACTTTTTAAAAGTGTCTATCTGGTAGAAGAAGAAAAAAACATGTTGCAGGGGAGATGATTCCGCTCCCCCCACCCACCCCGCCTGCTCTCCCCTGCCAGGCCAGGCCAGGCCAGATCTAGCTTCCCTTCCACGGAAAGAAGGCTGAGTCCCCTGCCGAGAACTCCGCTGGAGTGGCTGCCACTGGTCTCCCTTGCCCTCCCACTCCCCTGCCCCCTTGGGTGGCAGCTGTGCCGCAGGAAAAAGGACCTGGGTGCCAAGGTGGCAAAAGACAGAAGCTCAGCCTGGCTCCATGGCCCAGGGCCTGGGGGGTGGGTGTGAGAACATAAGAACCTAAGAAGAGCCATGCTGGATCAGGCCAACGGCCCATCTAGTCCAGCTTCCTGTATTTCACAGTGGCCCCACCAGATGCGTCTGGGAACGCACGAGACTAGATCTCTGTCTCCCGATACCACTCCCCTGCATCTGGCCCTCGAAGTACCCCGGTTTTAAGACTTGAGATTACACATCTCCATCATGGTTTGTAACCTGTGATGGATTTTTCCTCCAGGAATCTGTCCAATCCCCTTTTGAAGGCATCCAGGCCAGATGCCATCACCACATCCTGTGGCAGGGAGTTCCACAGACTAACAACGCGCTGAGTGAAAAAAATATTTTCTTTTGTCTGTTCTTACTCCCCCAGCCCTCAATTTGAGTGGATGTCCCCTAGTTCTGGTATTTTGGGAGAGGGAGAAGAGCTTCCCTCTATCCACTTTACTCATGCCCTGCATTATTTTGTATGTCTCAATCATATCCCCCCTCAAGCGCCTTTTTTCCAGACTAAAGAGGCCCAAATGTTTTAGCCTTTCCTCATAAGGGGGGTGCCCCAGCCCAGTAATCATTTTAGTCGCCCTTTCTGCACCTTTTCCAGTTCTACTATGTCTTTCTTGAGATGCGGTGACCAGAATTGTACACAATACTCCAGGTGGGGCCTTACTATTGTTTTGTATAATGGCGGAACACCCTGGAGATGGACAAGGGAGTGTGACAAGGGAGTGTGAGAAGGCGGAACACCCTGGAGATAGACAAGGGAGTGTGTCGTCGGGACCTCCCAAGAGCAACCGCAAAGAGGATAAAGAATTGGAAAGGTGTGTTAAAAGATTACATGTGATTGAGTTAGAGGATGATGTAAAGGAAGATTGGGAAGCAGAAATAAGCGAGGAAGCAAGGGATGCCTATTGGGTGGTGGAGGAGACATCTAACCAATAGGATGAGCGCCCGCGAGGGGGCTGCGAGGCGAGAGGAGAGAACAGTGACAGCTGGGCGCAACGGTTGAGAGAGAGAGGCACCCAGACTGAGAGGGGTTGAGACTGCGGCTGTGCGGGTTGGACGAAGGTCCATAGAGGCTGGGCTGCAGGAGAGCGGCTGGAAGAGCCCCCGTTCCCGCCGCCGCCGCCGCCGTGAGCCTCCTCCTCCGCTGGGGAAAGCGAGAGGGCGCCGGCGGCAGCGGCCACAGCGGCGGAGGGCGTCGCGGAGAGGCCCCGGGACATGCGCGCGGCTCCGCCGGCGATCGTGAGGAGGGGGCGAGGCCCCTGCTCTCCTCCGGGGAGGTCGGCGGGCGGGCGGGCGGGGGAGGGAGGAGGGAAGCCGGGCCGGAGCCCCCGCCAGGCCCAGCTGGAGGAGAGGAGAGGAGAGGCCGGGGTGGGGGGCCGGGAGCCAGAATACCGCCGCTGCCGCTCCGCTGGGAGAGGGAGAAGGAAGGAAGGAGCGGCCGCTCCCGTCCCCCCCCCCCCCC